>JAMKCH010001252.1:0-40687 GCA_023653785.1 Ophioderma brevispina
CACTTTACTCCATCAAAAATTGAGATTTTAGTATCGAAGAATGGCCATATGTTCCTCATTACCCTCAGTGAAATTTAAGTTCGAAGATGTTCTTTTTTAACATAAATGTCTCCCAAAGTGGTCGACACATTAATATTATTAACACAACACTGTCATGTTGCGTCAATTAGTACACAGTCATTTTGCTTCTACTACATCCAATTGCTGGGCCGATTTACGCTGAAAATTTTAGAATCAATGTTTTGTATTTGTGTTTAGGGATAAACATTTTTTTAACCATTTCTGCTTTCACTTTGTAAATGCGTTTAAATGCTAAATATGTTCAGGGTGAGTACTAGTGTCCACTTTCAGCCACTTCCATACTACAGTAACTCGAAAGATCTTTCATTTTGATGTTATAACCTTTATAACGTCCCAACTGTGGTCAAGCACATTAATTAACCACACACTGTCCTATGGGTTCATATCTTTCCTTATCATGTTTTGGGGAGTCAAGTGTGTGAAAATATCGGATCCAATATGATATACAAATTGGATGATTTACGTTACGCCCAATATTAATTGGTCCTCACTATAGTTTTTAAATTTTTGCACTCATTAGCTCGACTCATTACTTTTGGTCTTAATCGATCCAATTTTATATCACCCTTTTGTTCTACTATCCACGGCTGGACCGAGTTTAGCTGAAAAATTATCATAGGTTTATTGGATGTTTTTAGGGATTACACCACCTTTCTTCTCGCCTTCACTTGTAATACCGTTTAAATTCGTACCATGTCAGAGTGAGTGGCTAGTGTTTAGAATTAAACATTGCATGTTTTAGCAATTTCACATGCATGCTTGTTTAGTTTTTTAAACACTGTTTACAAAGTAATGCAAGAAAGTGTTCAATACTGTTTAACATACTTTAGACTGAGAAATCGGACACATTTTTTGGTTCACCCATACTTAAAAAAGGTTGAATTCCATTGTATACATAGCGAACAAGACACTTCAGCTATATTGCGGCATAATGGGAAAATCCTAGTGTTGAAATATTATCGTCCTCATGATTTCTTTATTTTCTTGCTCTTCCAGGGTCGGGCAAGCCAAAGGGTACCGCTGGTTTTATGCCTGGTTGCATGTATATGTCATGTTTAAATAACTACAATTCCTTGGAGAAGAATTCTTAGTACTTAAGAGAGCTAGAGATTTTACACCTTCGAATTTTCAGTTAAAAATGAGTGCTTAAGACCGGTAAAACCCTACAACAACTGTTTTCCGTTCAGGTTAGCAAAACGGTCTTATCACTTAATGAACATGATCGGAAATTAATTATGCTATTAATTCTTAAGGAAAGTGTAAATTGTGCGAGCTCTCTTTTGCTATAAAATAATCAAAAGGAAAATGTTTTCTAATGTTTAATGCGTGTGCCTCCTTATACCATGCTCAAACCTTAAACCAGATGTTGTATTTTCAGAGCTGTTACATAAATCAATGGCTCGTATAGGCTTATGAATTTATTATATCAACGTTAATTACTTTTAAGGCTGACTCCAAGAAATAGGTTTTACGGTGTACTTAATTAAAAACACCAACCTCAAATTGAAGATTATCGCTTCAACTTCTCATTCAAGTTGAGATGATTGATTTTGCGTTTTTTTCATGGTAGTAAACCTTTTCACATAGGAATTGATACCGGATTCGGATTTTAATAACAAGTTGTGATTTCAATATTATAAGGCCATCGATTTGGGCTTAGCTATTAATAGTATACTAGCGGTTGCCCGCGCTTCGCGCGGGCAACCGCTAGCTGATTTGAAATGGGAGAGGTCACTAACGGGGTTTGATCACAATTCACAGTAAAGCAAAACTTCAAAGACATTAATTTTCTCTCCAAGCCTGCTCCTTGATTGCCTTTTGTATTCCTCAATGTCAAGACTGTCAAGATTTCGCCCCTATCTCAACATGATCTAATGAAGCGGATTGAAAGCCGGCCCAGGTTGCACCTTTGCAACTAATTTGCGTGCACGCACTCCCAAAGACCCCCTCATGGCGATCCCCCTTGGGAAGAAAGTTGAGGGAAATCATGAAAAAATCAGTCATTTTGGGGCGCTAAACCCCGATCGGGACGAATTCTTCCAGGACCGGGCTGACTTTTCCCCTGAACGCGCTGTTGCATTGCGCCCCTCAGAACTGCTGCAGGTCGCCTACGGGCCACATGGGCCATGTGTCCTGACTGCATGGTACCTCTCTAAGGGCGCCGAGAGGACCAGCACCATAGATAGGTTTCTTCGCTACTCCCTTATTAAAGCGGCACTGGCACATTTTTCACAAATATGAAATTTCTTCAATTTGCTCTCAAATGTAGTCTAGGCCATTGGAAGGACAATAGGAATATATTTTACAATAAAAATACATATACCCCAAAACGATAGGGACATTGATATGAGATAAAGACATCCAGGTTTAATTTGTAGGCCAATTTTTAAGGTTTTCCATAACTTTAAAATCAACAATGTGTATATTACAATGAATATTTTTGACTCGTCTCCCTGATATTAAACCACAAAGGTGGCAGACCGGTCAAATGTAATAGATGATAAACTGCATACGCGGCGTGCGTGTTCTTGTGTTAAAAGTTACTTTTGTCGTCTGCTGAATTTAGCCGTCAACGGCGACGCTAAATGACAAAATCGTTCCGTTTTCCCATAAGAAGCTGATTTGGTCTATTAATTTCGGGTGGGGCTTTTGTATATAAAAGCTTTACACCATGCCAAAATATCGATTTGAAAAAATCTATCTTGAGGGCGCACTATTTTTCAAAATGTGCCAGTTGTCTCTTTAACAATGTTTAAGGGGGGATCCATTTAGATGATACGCATTATGTCAGGCTGTTAACTCATTGTCAACCAATGACCTATCGTTTTTAAATTTACTGTCGCTATCAAATAATTCCCATTTTTTCGACAATTTGAAATCTTTCACCCAAAGACCTACTCTTTAGAAAATGTACAAACTGTCCCTCAAAGACCCCTTTTTTTTTTTTTTTTCAATTTATGGTCATTGGCCTGCCTTCACACCAAGAACCCCTGCTTGACACATTCTCATATATCACCGACTTTCCACTATCAATTACTATAGCTTTGAAAAACACCAGCCGAAACCCATGCATATCACTTTCATACGGTGTTTCCCGATCGGAGGTGATATTCAATTTTTAAGTGCGCTTCGTGTAAAAACAAACAAAATATTATTTGAAAGATATTTTCAGAAACTGAAATTATAAACCAAATTACAGTATTTGGGCAAATTCTTGATCCTTCCTTCTGGGCACAGAGCTTATAGAGCCTGAGATGGTGCACGGCTTAGTTATATACCTTGCTCCTGGTGCCATTCGGTATCCGTTCCCCTGCATGCCCGGTCGCCATACGTTCTTTTTTTCTTTTTTTCTTTCATGAAATTTCTGGGGGGGGGAAGTGAAATTTTTAGGAGAAAACACTACTCCAAAACCCTTGTCAGATTTGCAACAATTTTGGGCAAATTTGGTGATTTTTGCCGCAAATCGCTGATATTTGCAAAAAAGGGCATTTGTTCTTCTGCGGTGGGGGGGGGGGCACCCCAAAATGCCGCGCCCCTGGCAGCGCCACTTCTGTTAGCAAACATCTCAAGCTAGGCTCGCCACTGTCATTGACCAATTGTTTAAATAGTGTTAGGTTATTCCATCTCAGAGAGACGGATTAATAAAAAGATTGGGTTGACCATGGTTATAGGACAAAGATAACATATCTTCAAAATATTACGCACTACGGCACTGGACTGAAAAACCTTTTAAACGGACCTTTGAATGACCCTAAAAGCTTACCTGTCACGGCTACGATGAACTTAGTTTAAATTGCCGCTTACAGGAGATAAAACAGTGAAGTCTTCATAACAATTAACATTCATAGACTACTTCACTTAATGCAGATGCTAGTCATGCATGACTGTAATCGATGATTTTACGTATTTTAAGGCGACCAAAATAATTCCCTTTACTCGATTTGGCCCCTTTTTTGAGCCGGCACGTGGTGGTAGGCCTATACGTGTCTGAAATATGTTTTTTTCGTAATTATAAACAACGGCAAATATTCAGAAAATGTATATGTTTATTGGTGTTGTAGGAAAATTTTCTGCAAAAATCTGTTGAGTGTAACATCATCATCGGAATGTGCACCTTCACACACTTTTTAGGCCTAAGACTGATTCGTGATGTTATTATAATTCGACTCGACCGCCTTTCTTAGCATATATCCCTCGTCTACCTGAGCCATTTTTGTAACAACAAAACTCCCGAAGGGGGGGGGGGGTTACACCCCCCCCTGTGATTTTTCGTTACTGAACAACCCGCTCTTGTAAATTTGGTACCAAAGGACTTAGCTTAGAGTTCTTCTTTCCATGGTACCAAAAAAGTACGAACATCCCCATTATGACGTCACCATGACGTCATAGTGAGGAAAGTAGAAAATATGAATATAGGGTGGAAATTGATATTCGCAATTTTTGCGACTCAACACCCTATTATAGCTCTCAAAATGATGTCATATAATAAAATTAGTCATTTCCCATAAAGCAGAGTCAACAAACCGACATGAAAATCTGATTTTCTAAGCTTTTTGGCCGAAAATTGAATTTAACGTGTGTGTCTATGGAAATTAACAGTTTGCTGACATGCGAATTTATGACGTCATGGGACGTAATGCTAGGCATGTTGGTAATCATTTTGGTATCAATGGAATAAGAGGAGGACCAGAGCTATCTATGGTACCAAAATCAAGGTCTGTGATGTTCCTGTGCGGTGTTAGGCATGTTGGTACGTCTCTCCGGAGGGGGGGGTGGTTACAACCCCCCCCTATCGATCACTTTGGGATCACCCTGTATCTTACCTATTACCCCGGTGGTATGGTTGTTTTTCGATTAAAAGCGAGGGGAACATGTCAATTGACATACATTAAATAAAATTTGGAGCACAAAAAAAGGGGGTTTTAGCAGGCCGGGGAAAAAAAACCTGAAGGGGGGGGGTGGTAACCACCCCCCCTTCGGTAGGACGGAGGGATATAGTACAAACATTTTTCCATTGACGGGAGTGTCCGGGCAGTTCTTGCATTCCATGATAAAAGGTTTGTGATGAAGTAAACCCGACCAACATGAATAAATTAAGCAGGGGTTCTCAATTATTTTAGATGAAGGACCAGAGAATGCTGAACTATTTGGAAAGTTCCCTACTTGAGGGCCAGACCGAATTTCTTATGTTTCCTTTTATATTCTGAGCAAGTTGAGGGCCAAAAATAAATGGTTGCCGGCCGGATTTGGCACATGGGTAGCCTATTGAGCATCCCCTCCAAGTATTGTCCATTAAATTAACGATTATGGATGAAAATTTAAGCCAAAATTCCAAATTTGCTGTAAAAGGATCAAAATGAAGTAGAGAAAAATGGCAAAAAAAGGTCCACGGTTAAATCTCTGAAGGTAGGGCTATGGCATGGATCCCTTTTCGGCAAAAATCACAATAGATATGGGCCCTACTTCCCGATTCGCGGAGGCATTATACCACGCGTCCGTCATACCCAAACCAAACTCGAGACTCACCCCAGGCTTATCAATATTTTGCGGGCCGAGCCGGGCGGGGGGGGTGCGATGGGTGCGACGCACCCCCCCAAAATTGACCGCTTGTTGAAGGTCCGGTTTGTCATTTTGAAAGGTCCGCATTTGGGAGTTAAAGCTTGTCGGTGCCCTATTTGTTTTGTTGTAAGGGTTGTGAGACATGGTATATGAATGAAAAGCAGTGGTTAATACTTGCCAGTTATTGTTGTGGTTATGTTCGGTTTTTTGAACGATTGCGATGATGGCATTGCTTCCCCCCCCCTCCCACCGTCTTCAGAATTTGTAGACGACGTTGAAAAAAAATGGGGTCAACCGGCGAGCGCAGCGAGCCGAAAAAAAAAATTGGTTTGTTGGACGAAAAGGTCCAATTCTGGCAAATCCGCACCCTCGTCCGCCACTCCCCCATAAATTCCTGGCTACGGGCCTGATTATTTTGGGCTTACTTTAATTGTATTAATTGGAAAATTATGTTTATATTCATCATATATAGTACAGTATTTTGCTGTATTTCCAAATAAAGCCAAATACTGTAGTTTTCTAATTATTCTACAGTATTTTGCTGCAATGGCTGATACTTATTACAGAGTCTTTAAATGTGTGAGAGAACCAATTATGACAATTTTATGCAATTTATACACCATCATGTAAACCGCATTTCACGTTTTAATGTATCCCTTGTAAAAACAACTAGAGTAAAAATGTTGCAGCCATGTTGCAAGAACCAGAAATAAAATGCTTAAAAAATAGAACATAAGATGTGTTTTTCTGTTGGTGTCTTTATTGGGCAGAAACTTTTTGAGTTAAAATATAGACCAAAATGAAACTCAGCCCATTTTACACAATACATGAACGGGAAGGACAGATAGGATTACGTACACTCAATCATGGTTTGACATGATCATGTCCACTAAGCCTCATGAAGATCATTAATAAGCTCCTATTACTTGTGGCATCGTGGTTGTATTTTATCCAGGACTTCATCATATGCCACATATTGACAACAAAGAAATTGAATTGCATAACACAGTTATCGTTTAATTACCAATTTTGCTGTTAATAGTGTACACCAGTACCACCATGATATGTACTGACTTGAGCTCCCCACTCGATCGGCCTGCACGCGATAATTTCCGTGACTGGAACAAAAGGTCACGAATTGAATTCCTTCCTGCGAATCGTTAGGGCCCATAGTCGGCCCATAGTAAAAACTCTAACAGATATAGCCCACTGGTTAACATCAGGCCGACCTATGTCGATACCAGGCCCTAACATGTGTACAAACATTGCTGTTAACTGGTCTGTACCACGATACATGAATTCCGGTAATGACAATAGGATTTATAAACTTATTACTTTGTTTTTGGCTTCACTGGGACTTCAGTTCAGTGGGTTTGTCTTTTATGAAGGACTTAGTCACATAGGACCAAATGAAATTGAAGTTTGCCGTAACACAGTTAATCGTGGAGTGTTTGCGCCAAATTTGCTGTATAATTAGTGTATACCAGTACCTACCACCATCTTCGGACTAGACTGTACCATCCGATCATAGCGCTGTCAATAGTTAGAACTCGAATTGTTTATATACTGCAAACGTTTTATGGGCCACCATCGAATATCACGAGGTCAACTTACCAGAACACGAATAAGACCTCTACAACGAAAGGTCACCGACTATTGCGTCAAAATAATACTTTAAGAGCCATTATAACATTTAATGAATTAAATACATATATCAATCATCTTAATATTTGTAGTAGGCCTCCATGTTGTTCTCTTTTTTAATCACCAAAATAAATTATTTTACATAGAATTATCAAAGAGGTCAAACTCACTGTAGCACTGTCATAATTAGCCACGACATGAATATACTACGTACCCGGACAAAGTAACCCCATTTTTTAATTAAATTTACGTATTTTGCTCTTTGTTCCAACTTGTCACCCCACCGACTTCAATACGACGCATTAAACTCTCTGTTTACAACACGTTTTTTTTTGCAATTTCAATTAAATTTTCATCTATCCGCAGTTAGAACAATGTTGAATACATCAACCCCGAGCAATCGAGAGTCACGATGGGACGGGATCACCCGAATCAGCCGACGACGCATGCTAACATGGCTGTCAACATGCGACCTCCTGCTCCTGGGTCAACAGCTATTATAGTATATGTTGGGACACCCATATCAACAGTGAAAAATCATGGCGCCATCCTCGGGAATCTCTGAGTTGCCTTAAGCTAACACTAATCTACATAATCTCAACCAAAGAACCCCATATTTTTGACTACTACTACTACTACTGTCACTATAGGCCCCCTATTTTGGCGAGAATTTTTAAAATTTTTCACCGAACTACCTCTAGTCATCTGAAAATTTTGGCAAAATGTTCACCACGACCCCTTTTTTTTAAAAATTTCGTCATTTGTCAACCGAAACCCCTTTTTGGCAATTTGGCTGATCTCACCCAAAGACCCTAACTTTTTGGAGTCATCCTGTCACGCGTGCACGGAATGCACATGGGTTTCGAAGTTTGCCAAGGCCTACATCAACAAATTAGAGGCGATGTCGAAAATGAAAGATTTGAAATATTCATTACTTTGCTTTTTCTTATATTGCTTTTGTATATTTCAGTGATTTTTGAGTAAAAAAAAAAAAAAAAAAAAAAAAAATCTAAACTTAAAAAGGACTCGGGAATCATTTGATGTACATTATCATAGCCCAGAGTATATCTACATCTATTATTATACATAACTGTTCAAACCACTCATTTATGTGCCTGTGAGTATTGAATGATTTGCACTTATTGTGTTGGTGCTTGCCACTTGCATTGATTGCCAGCTAGATATTTACATACAAAATAATGTGAAAAATTGAAAAGTAGGAAATAATAAATAATGAATTGGTCGCCTTCTCAAAATGGAATCAAACGGGGACAGGAATCTGTTCATCAACTTTTGATGTGAGCCTCAATTGAACTTGATCGAGTTTTAGACCATCTGAATTTTATTGCTGTTTTTTCATTATATTCACCTTAATCAAATGGAATTATGATATAATACTTACCATGTTAGTGCCTGACAAGGAAAAACTAATCTACTACTGGTAATACATCCACTGTTTCAAGAGGTTCAAAGAACCTCTCACAACTTCTTACATGCTCAAGTGATTGCGTTACACCTTTCAGAAATGCTACTTCACATGACGTTTGGAGCACTAAGGCAAGCAGGCTATTAAGGTGCTATGACACCAGTAGTAGTACATTTCATTCTTTTTTTCACTTACGGGATGTTTCCCGTTATCTTCGCATTGCTGGTTGAGTGCCGTGGGATATGATACTTGCGATAACCACGACGAAAGTGCGATTCCCTTCCAGGAAGTGCACCGTTATCCTCAGGAACTGTGCGGAAGTATGGGTGGGGTGGTGCTTCAAAAAATGACACAAAATGCCATTCAGGTATAAACTGTCTTCGCCAGTCGAGACTCCAAAAACGCCAAAATCCAAGCCGGATTGCAATTTGAAGTGACGATATATGATTGCTCATAACTGGCCGTATATCTTTGCGGAAAAGGATTGTATTTTTGTAATATGTATCGAAGGCGGTGTTTAAAAATGTACTTAATCCGTAGTTGAGTACTGATGTGTAGGACCAGGAGACCTATTGTGAATGAGTTGTAAACTGGTCATTACGTAAGGCAAATGGCCTCCTAATGACAGCTTCGATGATTTGTAATCCTTTTTAGAACAATTCAACAGTCTTGTATTGTAAAATGCAAATGAGAAAAATCAATTGCGGGTGGACACATAATAGTGGGCAATGACCACTTTTTGGACTCGTGGGATGTTAAGGTGATCCCGTGTAAAGATGGGAGGTCTTGATTAGACTAATCGAAGTCTTTACAATATTTCGCAAGTAGTTGGACATATTTACAATTAAAACACGACATAACAATCACTGTATATTAAGAGCTTTAAATCCACAGGACTATATTGGGGATCAAAAAGACTACGGAAAAATAAGGGCATTTTGTGGTTTTGCAAGTGTGTTCTACAAAAATTAAATGGGGGGATTCCGTTGCTCTATTAAAGTTTGTGTAGCAAAGGTGGGAGGAGAACGGGAGAAGAAGGAGAAGAGCAACACCCCCCCCACCTTGGTACAAGAAAAAAAAGGCGCGATGACCACAGATGGAATATTTCCATCAATTAGGTAGTGGTATCGTCTGCTCAATCAAGGGTGTCTGGAGCCAGTCATGTAAAAATTGTTTAAGCTAAGTGACTCCGATTTACTTAACTAAGTGTGATTTTTGATGGCAACCTTGTATCGGCTTCTGTATTACAAACATACCTATCGATTATGACCTGAAATCCTAATTAGGCATTTTTTGAAGATAAGTTGCCTGTTATTCCACCACTTTTCGGTTTCTAACTGTTCTCAGAACAACTTTCAAACAATGGAGCAATAAAATGATGTATATTTCTGCAATCACTGAAACAATGTAACTCTCATTATTGCTAATTGGGTTTGAATGACATTGAAGGATGCGATACTATACACATAACGGAACTAACAATTTAGAAATTCTAACTACATGGTTTGATTTAATAAGGGAATTAAATTGCGATTCTGAATATACGAAATACAGATCATAGTAAGTTGGCAGTTTACTGAATAACAAATTTCTACAAGTTTTAGCAAAAGGGTACTAGGGTTGGAATGTCGAATAATATTTAACCGTCTTATGTTTTGAATTGTATAAGGAGAGCTTCTTATGAAGATCTCAATGAAGTAAAATGCACTCCAAGATTTGTGAGATTTGGACAATGCTGTCAAACGCAGAGACAAAACCAGGTCAACATGTGTTGTTCGCCACCATAATGAATCTTTCTTATCTCTAAAGTTTTGTAAATTGGAAAAGCTTTGCAGCTTAATCTTGCCTTTGACCACGTTGACCTTTTGCTCTATCGCACTACTAATTCTAGAAAGGCAAGCTATCTATACTATAAAGATCGAATTCGACATGTTGTTTTATAGGAGGCTGACATGTGGACCCAGAAAGGTGCCTGTTGAAGTGACCTATTCAGGTATACCCTTCCCATCGTGACTCTCGATTGCTCGGGGTTTTTGTATTCAAACGGCTGATAGATGATTTAGATTTCATTGAGATTGCAAATAAACGTGTTGTAACATAGCTAAACATGTTTTAAACGTAGTAATGCGTATTGAATTCTTCCCGTGGTTTGAACAAAGAGTAGTACTATTTAATTGTGGGTACCATAGACTAGGGTACGAGGTCTCATTCATGTTCGTGGCTTATAATGACCCATGGTCCTTCGAGTTTTGACCTTTGTTGTATTTCTATGTAAATTATTTATTTCTGGTGATAAACGAAGAACAATAAGAGGCCTACTGAAAACATTCAGATTTTGTTTATAGCTACGTACTTTTATTCATTGAAAGACTTTTCAATTATCAACACGTGTTACTTTGACGCAAATTTCGTGACCTTGTTTATTCTCGCGTTAAATCGTGATCTGTCGCGTTGGCGAGTTTGACCTCTTATATTTAATTTCTAAAAAACAAAAAATTATTTATTTTTTGGAAACCAGAAAAAATCATAGGATAAAGATACCTCAAATATCAGTTTAACATACGTTTAAAGCTATTTTTTTTGATTCATTATTAGCAATCATGACATTAACGTATTTTTTGGAAGAAATAATAGTGACCTTCCTCTGACTATTTATATAACAAGAAGGCTGACTGGACACCTCGCGCACTGATCTATGGCACGCGCCGTCCTTTGATATGTTTGTACTCATGCTGGGGTTCGAGTGACCATTATATAAAACATTTTAGGCCTAACGTAAATATACTTAGCGATACTAAAGTATTAGCTCGAAGAAAGCAATGTTCTTGTTACAGCCTCGGCTGCAATTAAAAGGGTATGGCCCGATTTAATATTAAAATTTAATTTGATAGAATTGGACCCCTTGGGGGGGGGGGGTCTCAACACAAATGACCATACGGGGATGGCCACAGACCATCGGTCCCCATTTTCAAACCTTCGGGTATATCAATGATCCCTTTTTCATGCCAATTTTTGGTATAGCAAATGGGTCGGGTTTTTTTTTTTTCAAAATTTTTCTCATGGCCCATTCAAGGTATAAACTGATTTTATTTTGATAGAATTTGCTCTAGGAGGTTCTCAACACAAATACCATACGGGGTCGTGCCATGCCACAGACATCGGTCCAATTTCAGCCTTCTGGTATATATCAATTTTTTCATGTCAATTAATTTGTATATAGCAATGGGTGGTTTTTTTTTTTTTTCAAAGGTTTTCTCTCAAATTTTTGACAAATTAGTCAAATTTTCTCAATCGGAAGCCACAATTTTCTAAAAATTGTTGGGAAATTAGTCAAATGATCCCTCAATCCGGCGCCAAAATTTGCTTAAAATAAAATCAACATTTTGGGAATAATGGCAAATAGGTTAATTTGGCCTAAAATTTACAAAAAAAAAAAAATCATCGCTGGTATAGGTTTGGGTCCCCTTTTGGCAAAAACAAAATGTATAGCTATGGGTCCTACTCCAGACTCTCGGAGGCACACGTACCCTACCCAAACCAAACCCCCATGAATTGCCTTTACCCCCCACCCATTCTGTAAACGTTTCGCGCCGATATTGATGTGAGAGTTGTGAAGAGCCAGATACATTTCCGTAGGTTTAGGCCCAAATACCGCGACTTTCACAAACAAAAAAACATAGAAAAATCAAAAAACAGAATGTTCGCGGGCGTCTCGCGGAGGCAAAGAAGATAACTGGGGGCCACCCCGGACCGTGTGACCCGGGGATTTGACCCTTTGATCTCAACAACAAATAAGGATCGCTGGTGCACCTATGACAAAATTTGTTCCAATTTGAACTGCAGTTTTCACTGATGTCCATTTTAAAAAAAAACTAACAATTGGTGACACCAACACTCATGTGCAAAAACACACCACACCCATACATCACACGCACAACGGATTGCTAAGTGGGTCCTGCCAGCAATTTTTACATTTTTAAAAGAGCCCATTTTTCAACTTGACCTCACTGACCTTGACCTTCAACATGACCTATTTACCTCATCAACATAAGGGATCCCATTGTTGTGCACCTATGACAGCAGTTTTGTTCCAATTGAAGTTAACTTTTCAATTGAGGTCAATTTAAAAAAAAACGTACCAATTGTTTACACACACACACTCATGCAAATAAACACAACACACACACATACATACACACGCCCAACGATTGCTAAGTGGTCCTGCCAGCAATAGCTAGCGGCCCACCAAAAACCGGGGCTCTGAACCAGGCTATATTTGTGCCATATGTAGACTGTGAGATCCAGTATGCAAAACCAATCAACGTTGAATCGGTAGATCATGAATGTAATACCCGGATCATTCAAACCAAGCTAACGAGAATCTTTTTTTAATTAAAAGGTGGGTTCGGTTGTATTGGTTCTCTACTTGAAATGCGAGCCTGGCAAGATGCACATGATAACCCACAAGTACCGTGGGAAACAGTTCAGTTTTGATTGGTAGACGCAATTAATGCAGATTGCAAAGCCCTCATTCAATACTGTGCTAATATTGTGGTTAACCCACTAAAACGGCAGTTTTTGTTTATATCTTGGGAATGGAAGGATTTAAGGGCTCAAAATTTCAGGACGACAATGAGAAAAATACGACCTTCATCTGATATCAAAATTGATACTACTTCCGGGTAAATTGGGGGGGGTCGCCAGGGACGATGGAAAACACCGCCCTTTAATCTTTGCACTTCATCAAATTTGAATCATTACAATATCTTCAAGTTTGTAGGTCTAATGCCAAAATCAAGGTGTAATCGATTGTTAGGCGATAAGTCTCGATGTTGCATCCCATTTTATGTCTACACGCGTGGGATATAGTGTGTGAAGGCATCGTCACGGATTTTTGCAGAGGATTTTTGATAATTGTCTACCAAAAATCACAATTTTGGCAAAAACAGCAATTTGGGACCATTAGTGGGTATACAATTGCAAAGTTGGGAATTCCAAAAATATTTAATTTTCCCTCACCCCCTACCCCGAAATCCCCCCAATTTCCCCGAAAAAGAAGTCTGGTCCCACCACTGCCAAGGGGAACAGATAAGGAACATGCAGATTGGCACTATGATTGGAGCACAAGGTAGGCCTATACAAAATGCCACCATCTGTAGCTGCGGTGCCCGGAAGGAGTAAGAATTTGCACAAATACGGCCCCTACTTTCTTCCCAAGAGTGCTTCCCTCATTCCCCAGTATTTAGCTACGTCACTGGAAATGCCCTTTCCTCCGAAAATCCGGATACCCAACGGGGAGGGGGGGTCTTTAGGAGTGCGTGCGAGTTCCTTGGTTTGCAAATTTAATTGGTTGAGATAGGGAGCCTAAACTTTGACAGCTTTGACATATACATTTGAGCGCATATGGCCAAAAGGCAAATCAACGAGGCTTGGAGAAATCTAATAATGTCTCTAAGTTTTGCGTCATGGGAAGAGTGATAAACCCGTTTAGTGACCGCCCCCATTCAAATCAGCTAGCTAGTTGCCCGCGCAAGCGCGGGGCAACCGCTAGTTAATATAATTGCACACAACTGTGGGGAATAGTTTTAACAATCATACACAACCCGGAAAGAACCGGTGATAAGGTATAAAATAAGCAGGGTCTTTCCTCATTGTTTTTAGTGCCGTAATATTCGCTAAAATGCCCGAATTGTCCTTCGAGCGCCAAGTAGACTGGGTCAAAAGTGGTGTCAGGCCATTAGCGGATTGCGATGACAGCGGCGACGTTCATGGTTCACAAATAGCCTAGACAAGCTCATGTGCAGCCAATGTTATCCGGAGGAGAAGAATTCATTAGTAGATAAAAACTTATGCAGTGCCCCTTTAACATTTGCAATGTTATACGTGAAAGATAGTTCGTTATGTGTTGTTAATTCGTTAATTCTGAAGAACACAGTCATGGAAGGTGTTCGCACAATTGCTTAAATAACAGATGTCCCTTTTGTCATATCTCTACACCTCTTTACAGTGCTCTTCTTTCACAACACGGTCTTCCACCACCTACCCACCCAATCCATCCAAAACCAACGCGACCGAAGACGCCGAGCCGACGCCGACGAAGCACGCACGCCAAAGGCCCACCGCCACCGCATCCACCACCCTGATACCGCCACAGCCACAACGCAACAGACACCGCCACAACACAACCACCAACACCACCAACACCACCACCACCTCCACCTATACAGCCCCCACCCCCCTCCCCCAAGAACACCACCACCACCACCACCACCACACCACCACCCACCAACCACCACAACCATCACCACCACCACCCCGCCGCCGCCACCATCACTACCACTACCATCACTATTCAACTACATACTAATACTACTACTATACTTAATTACACACTACTACTACTACTACTACTACTACTACTACTACGACTACTATTACTTGCTAACTATGTGGTACTTATCTTCGCGTTTAGCGTTAGGGGTTTTGAGTTAAAGTTTTTGAGTTTCGAGTCTCCATTTTCGAGTTGGAGTATCAATCTTCGAGTTTAAGGTCTACAACCACTAACTTTGAATAATGGACAAAATTGTTGGGATTTAATTTGCATCAAAAAAACATTAATGCAGTCCAACACGAGGAACATTAAAAAAAATCATGCCCAAAAATGTTTAGGGCCACTTTTACTGGTAGGTAAACGCGTTTAGGGGGTGTTTAAAATGGTCTCACATGTAGTGTTTACTCGAGGGCTGGTCGTCCCTGGATGATGTATAAGTTCTCCATAGACAAACTTGGTAAAAATTAGTGAATGGTCACCTGTGCACTTGACATAGGCCTACTTTTCAGATCTATCAATACGTGCGTGTGACAGTTAACAGACGTAATTATACAACGAATGTTGATATAAAAAGTTACTCATCAAATTCATCACTAAAACTAGTACACAAAATTGATACAAGCACGTTAAAGGAATTAGTATACACTGTACCATATGATTATCCGGAAATAGTATGAGGACCACCCCTTAATCAAGGTTTTGTCCAGGTGATTATCAAAGAATTATGCCAAAATTGCATACAAGGCGATTTGAAGATTTAGTTATCGTCACTGAAAAATAATGATTATATTCGAGTAGTATAGACTTAGATGAAGTTTTTATGAGTACCACGCCTTTATCAATTTTTTTCGGGTGCTTCAATGGACTGGCTAAATTGCACACAAAAATGCGCAGATTTTAATTATACTACTTACGATGATGAGAGATGCAAAAAAGTATATATTAAGACGAAAAAGATCAAGAGGATCACGCCTAAAATCCGTTAAAGTGGAAACTCGAAAAAACGGAGCATTTTAACTTTTCGAGGTGATTTGAAAAATTGAAAAATGTAAAATTAAGATTTTCTGGAGATGACCAGCGCACGCACCAAATGTTAAAAAACCGTGTGCGCTTGGTGGTGGACTCAAACGGCACCTCCGTATTACTTTAACAGGGCGCTCCTTACAAATTAAGATAACAAGCCAGGGTTAGATAAAGGAGCGATAGGCATATCGGCTATAGGTGTTCGGTCCGGTGTGAAAGTAATCATAGTCCGGTGGGTATCATAGTACGGGCTCCATAGACGATGGAACGGAATAAAGCGTGAAACTTAATGTTGCGTGAAGAGCCACTCGGAACGATTGACCTTATGTTCACCATTTTTCCAGGACTGTGAGCCCATAGGACTTTATCTCCTGCCAAACCGGTCATAATCATTATCGTAAATTCATAGATGACGATATAACAACAAATTCAAAGATGTTGTATCAATTTTTTTTTTTTCAAATCCTTAAACTCAGAAAATGGAGCCAGTTGGACTACTTGAGTTTTAACCACAAAATGGTCCAATGCTAATTGTTTTAAAATTCACTTTAAAACTGGATTTTAGGCGTGGTGTTCATGAAACTTCAATCTTAATGGGGTATTTTGTTTTGTATATAATCATTATCGTAAAGTGTATAAGGTCTTTGTGCGTTTTTGTATCAATTTGGCAAAGTTCATGGGAAAATCACCAAGCATTGTACCTCAAGACATCTCATCCAAATCTGTTACTACCGTCGGTTGTAATCACTTCGTAAAAGCATTAGAACTACAAAGGTGTTGTATCAATTGGTATAGTTTTTTCGAAAATCATCTTGACTCGAAAAATGAGCCATTTGACACGTTCGAGTTTTCACTCCAAAATGACAAATGGCTCATCAGTTTTCGAGTTTCACTTTAAAACTGATGGATTATTAGTTATATAGGCATGATACTCATACATGATACGCGTATACGTTCATCTTAACCCTCGTCTACCTGAGCCATTTTTTGTAACAAAACTCCCGATGTGATTTTCGTTACTGAACACTCGATTCCTGTAAATTTGGTACCAATGGATAGCTTAGGGTTTCTTCTTTCCATTGGTACCAAAATAAGTACTAACATCCCCATTATGACGTCAGCATGACGTCATATGTTGAGGAAAGTACGAAAATACTGAATATAGGGTGGAAAATTGATATTTCGCAATTTTAGCGACTCAAACACCTTATTATAGCTCTAAAATGCTGTCATTATATAAAACTAGTAATTTTCCATCAAGTAGAGTCAAAAACCGCATGAAAATCTGATTTTCCTAACCTTTTTTGGCGAAAAATTGAATTTTTCACTGTGTGTGTCTATGGAAATGGCAGTTTTGCTGATATGCGAACTTTATGACGTCATTGTGACGTAATGCTAGGCATGTTGGTACTCATTTTGGTATCATTGGAAAGAAGAGGACCATAGCTATCTATTGGTTCCAAAATCAAGTGTCTGTGATGTTCCGGTGTTGTGTTAGGCATGTTGGTACTTCTCTTCCCCCCCATCCATCACTTTGGGATCACCCTGTATCTTACCTATACCCCGGTGGATGTTTGTTTTTTGATTAAAATGAGCGGAACATGTCAATTGACAATTACATTAAATAATTTGGCTTTTTTTTTTTTTTTTTTTTTTTTTTTTTTTTTTTTTTTTTTTTTTTTTTTTTTTTTTTTTTTTTTTTTTCCCCCCTTCGGTAGACGAGGGTTAATGGGTACTTTTTGTATATAGTCATCATCGTAAAGTAGTATATATAATGCGCGTTTTTGTATCAAGTTGGCATAGCCCATTAAAATAACCCTGACAAAACTTGGATAAAGGTGTGGCCCTCAAATTTCATCTAAATCTATCCTACTTCGAATATAATCATTATTTTAAGTAATATAACTAAATCTTCAAAGCTCTTGTATGAATTTGGAATAATTCTTTGATAATCACCTGGACAAAACCTTGATTAAGGGGTGGTCCTCATACTATTTCGGATAATCATTATGGTAAAGTGATATAACTAAGTCTTAACGTTCTTGTATCAATTTGGTATAGGTTTTAGTGATGACTTTGATGAGTAACTTTTTATATCTTGTATTAATTACGTCTGTTAACTGCCACACGCACGCAGTTGATAATATAAAAGTAAGGCTATATCAATTGCACAAAGTGACCAATAACTAATTTTAAAGTTGTCTATTTAAATTTTTAAGCTATACGACAATTGTAGTAACTTATCCCGGGGGATATAATCATTATGGTAAAGTGATATAACTAAGTCTTAACGTTCTCAAATAAGTTTGGTATATGTTTTAGTGATGACTTTGTTGAGTAACTTTTTTTTTAACTCTTTGGGCCATGTTAGGAGCGTCCGTATCATGGATACACGCGGCCCCGGATCAGCTTACTCCGTTGAATAAATACTGACACCACCACAATCCATTACCAAATGACTTGTGGATATGCTTAAGAAGAATGAGTAACTTTTTATATCAACATTCGTTGTATATAATTACGTCTGTTAATTATAACACGCATGCAGTTGTAGTAACCTATCCCGGGGACGGCTTGAGTATAACACTGTACACAAGCGTAACCATTTTTTCACGTAAGAATCTCATACCGACAATTAAATGAGAATCAGAACTTTAACCTTTGGCCTATGGCCAATTAAAATTGTCATTCTCAGGAAAAAAGTGTTTCGCATATTTTCTTCCTCAGAAACTCCGATATAAGATTCTAAACAAAAACAAATGATTATATCTACTTTCAACTAACCAATTCAAATAATTATAGCACAATATAGGCAAATGTATACTATCTTGGTATTTTTCTTAGAAAGTTGAAATTCACCTGGGTCTTTCCCACAGACTACACAATTAAGACCATGGTCATGACAAAATTGATGATATCCACATATAAAGGGTTATTTGATTTAAGAATGATTAATTATTAATTAATTGTCTCCAAAGGCATAAATTTAAATAAACCCCAAGATTTAATTACTTTTATTTTTTTTAATTAGTTTTTTTCACTCCCGTTGGTGCCGGGGGGGGGGGCGCCTAGGGACCCAACCTAATTTTGCAAATGAAGCCGTAAGCGGCCCGGATTGGTATCAGGAGAAGCGTATTCATTAATCAGACAAAAGCAAAAAAAAACTCCTTGAAGAATTTCTTGCGTAGCCGAGAAATCGCAAAAATATCAAATGTTGGGTACCATATGGACCCTCCAGACACATAAGAAAGCTCATGTTATTATCCATATTAAAGAGCTTGAGCTTGGCCTCTAACATTTACCTTGGTCTGGACATGTAAATACACACATATGACCCGATTGACCTTTGACCTCCTGGTCGAAAGTTCAGGTGATATGCATGACACCTAATTTTCCGAATGTGAATCGTAGAACTTTTATCTTCAATTTTATATTACCATTGAAGTTTAACAACTTTTACCGTAATTTCCAGGGGGTAGGACATGCCAACTCAACAGCAACAGTGAATTCAAACGGAATCAACATCCGGCGTACCCGAGGCTACTATTTTTCAAAGACTTAATGTTGGAGGGGCGCGCTCTCGTTTACAGACAAAGGAATTGACTAAAAGCCCGATCTGGTCCATGAATATTAAATCTATGACCTGTTTTGAATTGAACAGTTTGCAGCGGGGGTTACTCCACTAAACCAGACGGGTTTTTTATAAGTCAATAATATTCCAAACCATTACATGATTTACTAAGATTATGATATTAAGACGGCGATTTTTAATGTTACTGGGACCGAGGCTGCCAGTAGAAAATGCAGTATAATTCATAATTATACCTTTGGAATCCCAAATTGTCCAAATCGAGCAGTCGTGTCCTACCCGCGGTAATTGCCCAAATTTGGTACCAGTCGTGCGAAGGTCCGGTATGACTTGACTGGACTTTACGCAAGGACGGGGTGTACCCTTTGCTTTCTAAGAGAATTTTCTCTCCATGCTGGTTCTGCCCTTGCAATAGATCGGCATTTTGGAGGGTCAAAGCCTGTGTCCTGGGGATCTGGTCCTTCCCATCTTGCTCCGGTGGGCGAACCTGGCTCTACGTTGTTGAAGTAATGAAGTCTTGCGTATAGGCTTGTTATGGTATTGTGTCCGGCATCCTCCTGACGACATGTCCAAAACCAATTCAGCCGTCTCCTGGTGACTGCATTCCGTGATGGTGCAGTGATGTCAGACGCTTGTATAAGTTTGTCCAGAAGGTTCACTCCTAGGATGGGAACCGGAGAATCTCATCTCAAAGCTTTCTAGCTTTGGCAGTGGTGTCTTGTGCAATACCCAGGATCTGCTCCATAGGTGGCAAGGGGAGTATAAGAATGGTATATTCTGACTTTGAGAGATCTTGTGATGCATGATTGCTCAAGATGGTATTCCTGAGTCTACCGAATGCCCATGCTGCCAGTCTTGTACGCCTCGTGATGTCCTCCTTAACCGAAGGCAATTAACTTACAAGAAGAAAAGACAAAAATCAATTCTTTGTCAATAGGGGTTTGGTTCAGGGTGGTGTCTCTTGGGTAATCGGACATTGATTTGCATTTAGATGGGTTGATCTCATTCCCATTTGGCGCAGGCTTTTTTTTCCAGTCTTCTGTGATATCGGTTAACTTTTCAAAGACCCTTTCCAGCAGGGTTGTGTCATAGGCCCCATACCGAATGTTGTTGATTTTCACTCTCATTTGGATAAGGGCTAGTTTGAACTCTATCCATTTACAAATTCTAAGAAGAGATTGAAGAGGCTTGGAGATAGAAGGCATCCCGTCTCACACCAACTAAGATTTCGAACCAGTCAGTGAGTTGTCCATTCACCACTACTGAGGATATGGTTTGCTCATAATTCTTTTCACTAGGGTCTACCAAGCTTGCTGCCCCTTCTACTCCAATTGATCTTAGCATTTCCAGAGTGCCTTCTCCACATGGTATCAAATGCTGCTTTTAAAATCTACAAAGTTCCCGTGTATAGGAATGCGTCTTCTTTGGCCTTCTCTAGGACTTGGCGAACAATAAATACAGCATCAGTAGTACCTCTTGAGCTTCTAAATCCACATTGTTCTCTCTCCAAGGTAGTCATCTATGGTGTCCTGGATCCTGTTCAGGATCATTTCTACAGGAATACTTTCCCTGGGATGCGACAGTAATTAAAGTAATTGCTCTATAGTTGGCGGGATATCTAGTTTACTCACCTTCTTGATAGGGAGTAGTATTCAATCCATTGCTCCAGTCTTTCTGGAATTTCCACTTCTACCCAGGCAATGTTGATTATTTGAACAGTAGCTGTCTCATAAGCTGGGCACCTGCTTTAAGGGTTCAGCAGAGATTTTTATCCCATCCACATGCTTTTTGTTATTTTTTCAGTTTCTTAATGGCCACTTCTACTTCCTTATTGGAAAGGCATGCCTGTTGAGTTAGAATTGCTCAGGTTATGGGTGGAGGAAGGCTTATTATCCTTGGGGAAGGATTCGTGTTGAGAGTTTGTTGGAAGTGTTCTTCCCAGCACTTATTACCTTATCTGGAGCAGTTTTGAGGGAGCCATGGTTGTCTTTGGCAGCGCTGCAGTTGAGCTCTTTTACTCGCTAGTCTACGGACACACTTGAAGAGTCATGGGTGTTGTTCCTAGAATGTGCATCTTCCATCTCTTTACCTTCCTTTCGAGCAACTTCTTCTTCCAGCTCTTTACTTGATATTTGACCTCCTTGTTCAGTTTGGAGTAGTTGGGACTTATTATGTGCAGTTGGGGTGTTTCATCCTTTGGATTTGCTTGTCCTTCCTTGATGACATGCCTTTCTTACTTCTTCAGGGAGCCCTTAATTTGCCCGGGCCCTTTTCACACCCACGGTTTCCTACTGTTATTTTATTGGTTTGTTTCTTGAAGCTTGGTCCATAGCCCCTTCAACATCAGTCTTCTAATTGGAAGAGTGGTCCAAAGGCACCGCCTATCTTTGCACAGAATTCTGCCGCAATTGCGGGGGTCGCTGACTGAATCGATGACGTCATACTTCTTGGGTTACCGGTTATACGTTGGGTTTGGGTAGGTAAAATTTCACATAGCCCGCCCAGGTTGTGGGTCTGAACCGACATCGGCCGAGCAGTAGGATCTGCCATTCATGGGAAGGTTTCAAGGTCCCGTTGGGGTAAATGATTAAGTCAATTTCATGTTTCTGATGCCCCAAATGGAGATGTCCATGGGCCTTTCTACACTCCTGTGGTTGGAAGTAATATACATACAGCCAGTTGTGGAGTGTACAGATTCCAGGAGCTTTTCTCCTCGGTCGTTGATTTTTCCAGTCCATCTACCCAATGGGGGTTGTCCATGCCTGGTTTTAATCGTCCCTAGTTTGCATGAACATCCCCATCAGGATGAGGTTCTTGTCTTATTTTTTCCGTATACGAATATATTCAAAATTCAAGGAAAGAATAACATATGAACATGGGAAACATTATTTTACAAGAAGCTTCGCATTATCTACTTAATTCCATATGATGAGCTGACTTCCTAACCTTTACCTTTATTCTTGATATGCAAATATATACATATGACCCCTGATTGAACCTTTGAACTCGTGGTCGAAATTTCGCCTGCTGATATATGACCTCATTTTGAATTTCAAAACCTTAGAACTTTTATCTTGAAGTTATGGCTGTTTGAAGTGAAACAAAGGTTACCGTAATTTCTCAAATTTGGTTACCCGTTGTTTGCGAAGTTCCTATATTAAAGGCGGTAAAAAATGCGACATGATTACTAACTCTGGAACAGACATGAGCTTATGAACACGGAACAAAGTTTAAAGAAAGCTGGCGGTAGTCTCTTTTCATACATATTGATGACCTTGACCTATGACTTGACATTAGTTGGTTTAGTAAATATACACGTATGACCTCAAGTGACCCCTTGACCTCGTGATCGACATTCAATATGATATGGACCCTTCAGTAGTTTGAATTTGACCTGTGGACCGTTTATATTGAATTCGATATGGTTATTTGACCTTAACAAATGTTTACCGTATTTCCTCAAATTTGGGTGCATGTCGTTCAAGGTAAGAAGGAAGACTATCCATCGTACTGCATGCACCCATTAATTTTTGTTCAAGATAACCTTAAGGTTGGTAGTTGAAGTCTCATTACATTGTAATGCATCGCTCAGACGAACGTTTAGGTTTGTTTGTGTTCTGAGTGCTGATTTTTGCCGTGAGATGGCTGTGGTATGCGTGTTAAAACAGTCCTTTTGGACTATGTGTTTCATGTAATCTGTATTATAATTGTGTCGTGCATGTAAAATTTGTTGCTTTATATATCTATATTTAAAATGGATTGTTCATTGTCATGCTAGGCCTAAATCAGTCTGTTAGCTTGTCAGATCTTTCCTCAATATCAAATCATGATGTTCAGCATCTTTTACGAACTTATTTCATGTAACTGTCGCCCTCATAATACCTGTGGAATTGTGTTGGAGGATCGATGGAATTTTTTCATGTTGACCACAAGTATTCCGTTACGTGTACATGACCATGGTGACAGTCGGCCATTTTATGTCCAAACGATATGGATTGAATTCACATACTTATCTTTGCTAAGTAAGATTTTCAAATTAAAAGGGCCGATGGCCCAATCGCGAATAGTCTCAAACCCATAACCCCAGATTTGACCGCAAGTGGTCATATTTTGATATCTGGTGAAAACTACTATTTTTCTCATTACCCTGTGGAAATCTTAGGGCTAAATTTTAGTTACCAAGATTAATTTTACAACAGTGCTCTTTTGGCTTACAAAATCAGTTTTTTAGCTCTCACATCAAAACGATTGAAATATCTTCGCAAACGTACTATGGGGGCTTTTGGTCAAGAGCATCCAATCAAAATAGGGAAACTTTTATATTATTAAATTTCGGGTCACCTCCCGTATTAAAGTCTGGACTCAGACATTTCGAATATTATTTTTTTGTGTAATAATGAAAATAGTTAACTAGAAGTAAATATAGTAACCTTAAATGCAACAATTCCGAAATTTGAGATGAATCGGATTTTTCGTTTTGATGGCAGTTAAACAATTTATGTATAGTATTACGAGTCACCATAAAATATTGTGTATAACAAAAATCGGGATCCGCATTTTATAACCAAGGTTGTTGATTTTCTAATATGAAGAATTCGATTTAAGTGCTTACAATTAATCAACACTGACTAGTTATCTGGCCGCAATTAATGTACATGCAAAAAACACGATTTTTGGAAATTGAGGGCGCCCTCCTCGGACATCTCTGAGTCGGCCTTTAAGTGAGAGTGTTCATGCTATATTTCCCTGGGGATGGATATTGATGTGAGAGTCAATCCGTGTGGAGGCTATGCGCCTTTGCTTGCCATTTCAAAACATATATCTACATATTTTGGTCATGGCAAGGCAAATGTAGGCTGCAGAGAATCATCCTACTGGAAAGTAATTCAGTTCTTACATATGGTCTGTTAATGAGGGAAAAAAAGGCTAATGCCATTGTTGGTCGGAATGTCAAGAAACTTCCTTATCCGCCTTGCGCCAATCTCTTTTATAACCAGGTTGGATGGCCAAATAAAACTTAGTTGGCGTTAGTTGTATTGATATATAATGCATTTATTTCTCCCTATGCTTGGTGATATTTGAAATCATATTTTTGCAGAGTCAAAGGTAAGTTGTGTTCAAATAGCACGTTTATGAATAAAGATGATGATTTCAATCGTGATTCTTCAATTGCATTATTTTTTATTACGATGGTCTTTCGGGAAATTACAATTCACGTTGGAATGTCTTACATCATCACACAAAGGACATTTATCAAAAAACAATGAAGTTGTGAATCTACTCGGGAAAATTGAACAGATTTGTGATTCGGTTGTAAAATGCTGATTTTATTTTATATTACTTATTAACAGTATTATGTATTTACTATTTATCTTTATACGTGATTTGTTATGTAAGCTGGGGACCCCGACTCTAGTAATAAAGCGGACCATTTTGTTTTGAGTTGTTCAAGTTTGTTCCTTAACTTTGAATTGAGACCTGAAAACCAGGAGCTGGAGCCATAGTCGAAAAAACACTGTGTGATTGCAGAGCAAAGGCGTTTGCGACAATTGATATCGAGATATTAGCCTGTCTGTAGAGAAACGTAAGACGTGCATTAGCTTTGCAGAGAAAGTATTTGGCAATCTCTTCCCAAACACATGTTGATAAATTTTAATACCAAGATACTTAACAGACTTTGAGTAGATATTGTGTACCCAGCGCACTGCACAATAAAATTGGAACCAAAAATGACATTCTTAGTTTTTCCAGGTACAGCGAAAGTTTGTTGTCCACCAGCCACTTGATGCAAGAATCTAATACAGACCCTGGGCAACCAGATTAGGATTTTGGTGTGATAAAAGTATTGTGTTGTCATCAGCAACAAAAAGAAACTGCAAATCAGAATCGACGCGAGTTTCCATATAATTAACATAGCACAAAACAAAAGTGGACCAATGGAGATTGCCCTGAGAACACATATGACTCCATGGTTCAAAGACATTGACCGATTGTCCTGTTGACATGTTTTTAGATGACAAAAAGATAACTAATTGAAGCCATGCAATTACCATTTCTTATATTGAGAGATAATTGTTACATACATATCGACATAACAAGTAGAAGAACAAAATTTTCCGCGAAAGTACCTAACAAGCAAGGTGAAGAAGAGGAAGGTTAAATATAGTAGATAATAGACTACGATAATAGGGGAAGAAAGAGGAGGAGAAGAAAATTGGGATTAGGAGAGGAGAGGATGTACAAAGTGGGGAGGGTAAGGGGGGGTAGAGTGGTCGAAGTTGGAGGGAGAAGGGACTGATGAATGAGATGGGTGTTATAAAGAATTCTGAGATGAAATGTAGACTGTGATGGGAAAGAGTTCAGGGGGGGGAGCGCTATCCGGGTAAATAAGTAAAGCAAATGACGAAGAAGTAGAGCGAAGAAGAATAATATAAAAGAAGATTTGTTAAAAAAGTAGTAAATCTCAGGAATATTTCATTTCGTTAAAAATCCAATATGCGCGATAAAACAAATATCCACGGCCTAACCCTATGTTAACTGTTGTAATGGAACTATTTTTTGCTTTGATGTCCGTATTTAATAACATAATATCTTGTTCGGCTTGAGGGCACATGTGGTCCCAGTGGATCAGTGTTCGGCCCGCACGCCAATTTGTGGGTTCGAGCCCCGCTGGGGTCAATGTGTTTTGCCCTTGGGTAAGGCGCTTACCTCAATTACGCCCTCTCTACCCAGGTGTATAAATGGGTACCGGCATTATTCAATGCTGTGACATGTAACAGACTTCCTGTAGATGAGGTGTGGCGATCCCCCCTATAAAAAAAAACAGCACTTATATGGTGGAGTCTGGCCCATCGCTTCGAAAGAGCAGATGGGCAACTCCGTTCCTGTGGTACACAGGTCTCCCCTTTACCTTACCTTTAATATCTTGTTCGGCGTGGGGACAGGTCCAAATAATCCATTAGTGCAATTGGGCCTATATACTATAAGAACGATATGGCACTGGAATGATGACGTGAATCCCACAATCAAACTCTACACCCTTTTGCATGACCCTCTTACAATTCTAATAGTAAAATCAGCAAAAAAAAAAAAAACAAAAAAAAAAAAAAAAAAACGGAACTATTTATGTATTTTAAGATTTTTGTGCTGTATTTATAATATTTTCTGACTTGTAAAACTTAGGATTCAGGCACCCTTTTGATTTTAGTGCCAGCGCGTACAGACAGGTCTAGGTCTTTTTATCGTGTCCAACACTGTCGTTCTCAAATGTCCAGACAGAAATGAGACCACGTCTTGGCGCTTTCACTGATTCCGCAAGGTCCCTTTGTTTGTGCATTGTTGCTGCCAGCCAGTGGGCAGACCAGAAGATGTTCCATTGTCTGTAGTGCTTTTCCACAACCACAGGTTGCTCCTGATCTGCTTCCAGGTAGTCCCACTTCTTCAAGGAACCTTAGTCGGCCATTCAGCCCATAAGGGTCAGCTCAGGTGGGAGATGCTCAGCAGGTTCAATACCAATAGATGTTACTTGGTTGATGGCAAGTCTTTCTTTCCTCAGGTGACTCTCTTAAGATCCTTAGAGACTGTTTGAAAAGGTTGGACTTTGCTTAAGAAACTCCCTCTCTCTGGATTTAAGGCGCATGGCAGCAGGTTGTATATGTCCAGACATAGGGTGCTTCACATAGATACTTGGCAAGATACGCTTTTTTTTTCCTTGATGCTCGCTACGCTACGACTGGATGCCTGGTGGAGCAATTCCTGCTAGGAGTGTAAGTTTTCCGTTGGTGTGGATGGAGGCATCCGTGATAAAGCCGGAGGGGCAGTTTAAAGCGGAATTTCAAGCTTCTTGCTAGGGTTGATCTTTCCCATACCGGGCAAGCATACTCTGTACATGAGTTATAGCACAGAGCAAGTGCCCCGTAGATCTTAGGGTATGTGGGTGAGCAGCCCATCTTGTGCCAGGAGATGTTATTGCGTGAACATACTTTATCTTAGTCGTCTCGATGTGGGTCTTATAAGAGAGTGCGGGTCCAAGGTAAAATCCTAGTTAGACAGGGTATCACAGTGCTCCATGGTTGTTCCAGACCAGTAACTTAAGCTGACGTTGTGGCTTCACAGTTGCGTAGACTGGAAATCACACACCTGCGTCTTGGAAGGATTTGCACGTATGTTTCCTCATAAAAAAGAGGTGTTGATTCATCCCAAGCTTTGGAGGTCTCCCCTCAACATGCCGTGCTGGGACCCATGTGGGTTTCGTGTGGGTAAGCTGGGCTATAGTGGGCATGGGTTTTATGAGGGCTATTCCTAATGGGGCCCCTGTGGAGTTGTAAATGGGAACCCATGAGGGGTTTATGCCTCATGGGGCCCATGGGGTTTGTATGGGGGCATGGTGGACATGGGTATCATGTGGGATATTCCTGATGGGCCCCATGTAGGCAACACATTATGGGTGTTATTGGGCGTACTTGTGTGGTCCCATGTGGGATTAATCTGGGCACCCATCATTGGTTTTACCCAAGTTAATGGGCAGTGGGGCCCTTTGGGGTTTCACGTGGGTTACATGGGGCTTACATGGGCATGGGGATTACATGGACTTCTAAATGGGCCAGTTGTAGTAAGTGTAGTTGTCTCAATGGGTAAAGGTAAAGGATAGGACTCTTATTTGGGCTTAAGTGGGTTTCCCAAATGGGGCCATTGTAGGTTTTCAATGGGCAATGATGAGTTTCTTTAATGGGCTGTTTAACGTGGGTTCCTAAATGTAGCCATTGCAGGTTTTCAATTGGCCGGATGAGTATATTTTACTCAGATGCAAGGATGGGCATTTCCAGGGCTGCCCATTTTGAGCTAGTTGTGTAAATAAAATGTGTTTTTTCCATTTTTTGTATCAATAATTAACTAACTTTATTTAATAGGTCGACCAAATCATCCCTGTCGATATGAAGGCCATAACGTAAAGTTAACATTTTAACTTCAAAAATCCTTTAAATAATCTACTGATGCAATTTGTTAGTAAGTACAAATGGTCGACTGGATAGAGCATTAGACTTAAGCTCATGAGGTCCCGGTTCGAATCCAACCAAGGTAATTAATACATATTGTAACCATGTTAGTTGAGATGCAAGTAATGGCTAATGAATAATTGGAATTTAAAAACATATCCCACTGTACTAGACCTCTTTTTTCTCTTTATTAAAGCATATAATTAGCCGTAACAGTCTCAGCTTGCCCACTAGGACCCATTTGAAATCCCGGACGACAAAAACAAGTGGGGCCCAGGTGGGAAGCCAATGAGGGGCCAGGAAGTAGCCCACAAATGACCACGTGGGGCCCATGTCATATTGTTGGAGGGGTCTCTTCAACAAAACTGTGAAGTCGACATCTTGTGCGCTAATTCCACGATCGTCTGCAAAATGAAACCGGACACGTTCCGCAAATCCTAGGTTGGTCGGTGGTAGATGTTGAACAGGAGACGTGTGAGCAACCACTCCCTTGTGGTAGCCCATTCTTGAGTCTACGCCATTCATTCTTCTTAGCTCCTGCTGAAAAAAGAAAACATATGTTGCAGCATCCTTTGATAGGCTCAGTCAAGCGGATGTCCTTGATGATTTCCAGAATCTTATGGAGTAAGTATCTGTGATTAAAAGTGTCGTAGGCTGTGGTCGACGAACACAACTACAGGTTACAATACCCTTACGAAACCATCCTCAATGTGTGAGTTAGGTTGAGTACTTGGCTTGTTGTTGATTTGCCGGCGGAAACCTGCTTGTTCTGGTATGAGGTGTTCGTCTATCACAGGTGCAATTCGATTGAGCAGGAGACGTCCAAGAGATTGTAGGTATGGCTGAGGGTGATATTGGTCTGAAACTCTTGGGATTGGATGGATCTTTACCAGGCATTAGGAGTGTCATAATGTGCTTTCTCCAGATCTTGGGAAACCTGTGGGAAATAAGGCAGCAATGTAGAGCTCAAGAAGCTACTCCTTTAATTGCTACCTGGGCCGAAAATTTTCAGTGTTCCAGTTGAGATGAGATGTTATCAAGGGCCTACTGCTTTTCCTGTTGAAGTTTAGCAATTAAACCCATTAATACCGGATTCCAATTTTTTCCATGTTGAAGGGGCGAGTGACACCAGGGTCGCCACTAAACCTCTTACTATTATTTATTTTATTTAATCTTCTTTGAGGGTAAACAGCTTCAGTGTCAAGCTCTGCTTTCCAAGCAGGCCCTCAATACAGAAAATAGCAGTTACATTATATACAATAATTATAAACATAACAATTATAATTACCAGATAAAAACAAACATACATGTTAGTCACTAACAAATAAATATATTTGGTACACAAAATTACATTTGAGAATTTTTGAACTGAATTGACTCAGGTCATGTTTTCCATCGCAGTTCTGATTGTGATGGCAAGACTTGTTCCAGGCATATGTTGCCCTGACCCTGAAAGTGCGCATCCTGATTGCTTGAAAATTTTGTATAACCAATGTGTTAGTATGTGTGATTTCTTGTGAGATGTGAATGATTAATTATGAACAAAATCAAAATGAGTAGATAAACATGATGGACTAAGATTCTTAAACATTTAAAAACAAATAAGTAAAAGGGATTATGCCATCGTTTCAAGTTTGACACTGGAGCTTGTCATCAATTCATTTATTGGGGTTCTAATATCAGCTGTAAGTATTAACCTAGCTACAATATATGACAGAACCGGTATTGTTTTGGGAAATTCAGCGGAGAAAATGTGACCAGACAGTGTTCCATAGTCAAAGTGGAGGGTAACAAGAGTGTTGATAACATCGAAGTATGATCTGGAAGAAAATATTTCATTCTTTGATAATCCCGTTCTTTAGACACATTTACCCAAATAATCAAACATGAGCGCCACACAAGACATATGCTATTAATTTTACACCCAAGTATTTGAACTCATCTACTCTATCAATTTGTTATTATTATAGTTAATGACATCATTGAATTTTTCAAGTACCTTTTTAGTACCAAATATCATAAACTTGTCTTCATCACTTTAAAGAGTTGTAGCTTTGAACCAATCGGCTACATTACTCAAGCATGATTCTAATTGAAATGGAGATCGACACCATTTTTAGCTTTACACATTAGTGAAGTCTATCAGTACATTGACAGTCTTACATTTTTCTACAGCATTAGGTAAAACAATTAACAAAACAATTATAAAAAAATGGACCTAATATAGAAAACCTGAGGAATTCCTATATTAATAGGTTGGAAGTCGGATAAAGTTGAATTTATATTCACAACTTGAAGTCTGTTGCCCAGATATGATTGGAACCATAAAAGCTGCACTATTCTCTATACCCTAATGTTTAAGTTTTTTTTATAAGAATTTCATGATTCACTGTATCAAACGCTTCTTTAAAATCAAGAAATATAACACCTGATAGCATACCATTATCCATATTTTTTAAAATATAATCCTGAAACATCATTTAAAGTGTGGAAGTTGAATAGTTAGAACGGAAACCAGATTGAGCATTTGCAATAAAACCTGCAATAGTTAAATAAGAATTAATTGATCATGAACGGCCCTTTCAATCTTTTTGAAAACTTTGACAAAAACGGAGTATGGCCATATACTTACAAAATCGTTTTGTCACCTTACTTAAATATTGGTGTTACCTTGGCTTTTTTCCATTCATCAGGAAAAGTAGAACCACTCAGAGACAGTTACATATATGAGCAAGGCCTTTTGGAGATAAAGGGCCCTGCCAATTCAACCTCCTAACATTGAATTCTCTAATCCTGGCTGAATTACTATTTTGCAGTTACATCTTTGATCAAAAACAAATTCAGTGATATTGTACTAAATTTACAATATTGCCATGGAATATTGCTTTATTAGAGACACACTATTAACAAGGGCATTAGCATTATTATGTTTATTAAATTTATACCAAGTTCATTGCAAAGAAGTAAAGTAATTAGGAACTCATTTGCCATATTCTTTACTATCACTGAGAATTATTATTTTTATTAGAAATTGAAGTTGGTACACTAGAAGTTTTGTTAGGTACAATTTCTTATTGTTTCCATAGATTTTTGCTCTCATGCATATTGTGAATTATAGCAGCATTTGCAATGTTCTTTTTTAGGTAATATCTCATATTGTTTACTTTATTTCTAAGTGATTTTGCTTTATTCCAATCCTTTTGATTATTAGTTTTGTGTGCCTGTTGCACAAATAATAGTCCCATCTTTACCTTAATCTTAAAAAAATCACCATTGATCCACTCAGGTAGACAACCTTTTATGCTTTTTCTTTGAATGGTGCATGTTTGTTGCTGCTTCAGTGAATAGTGTTTGCCATTGGTGAAGTGGCATCATTAATTATCAATAGCGCATATGTTATCCCAGTCAAATTCTAATAGTATTCATAATCTAACTTCAACTGAACGTTTTAAAAACATCTGCCTTTCACTTTATTGGTGGAAGTTTAAGTTGCTTACATTTTCTTACAACATACTGTTAAGGAGTGGTCACTTAGTCCCAGACTATGGCACCACAGATGGAAATAAATATTGGCCTTCGACACAAAATATTAAATCAAGTTTAGTTTTACTAGTTTCTGTTTTCTTGTATAATCAGTAATGATTGTTTCATGTGAGAATTGTTTGCTAACTTGTCACTTGCCTTAATAGCAAGTTTTTGAAATATCTAATTGAAATCGCCTAAAAATATAGACATCATCATATAAGTTATTACATTTTAGAAACATATTATCAAGTCTAGTAGGAAGTCAAACAGTTACAGTTGGTGGGCGATAGACACTACCAATAAGGATAGGACTTGGTTTTGGAAGTTAATTTCAATGAAAATAGCTTCATGTCTGGATCATATAGATCAACATTATGTTTTGATGGAATGTTATCTTTGATATAAATAAAAACACCCCCCCACGAATTTACATTTTGTCTATCAAGCCTATATATACTGTAATCATCAATTTCAATTCTGGTTATCGAAATCACTATTTAAACCATGTTTCATTTTAATAAACCATATCAATATACATCTACATGCAATAGAAGATTAACATAGTCAATCTTGTGATACTGCCTTGGAGTTTAGATGAGCTTTTTCATCCCTTATGCTTTGTACATGAAAAATCAATAAAGCATCCACTGAAGGAAGTTCATTATTCAAGCGATCTTAAGAGAAAACAATTTCTTGCAGTACCAATTTTATTTGTTAAAACATTGAAATATCAACACACTTTACATGAAAATCAAGAGTACAATGTGTACCAGATACATAAATGTCATCTTTATAATTTTAGTTACCAATTACAACAAAAGTTATTGCAGTTCGGTTGCTACATATAGTGACATTTTTAAGGGTTCAAGATTGTCACGGTCATTGACTTTAAAAAAGCGGAAATAGTTACCGTGCCAAGGCTTTGATCCCAGATCCATTCAAATGAAGTCTGTTAGCATCAGAGCGAGATAGATGTTTAAGACCAATATTTGAATTGTCTATAAATGTCCAATGGAGCTGCGCACATTTATCAGCAAGTCTAGCATTATATTCTTTAAGCCATGCTGTTCTCCCTGAGCCATTGTTTTGTGCTGTTAGTGATGATATCACAATGTGTACATCCTTTCTAGTCTGCATTATAACATTTGCTAGTTCATTTAGTAAGTTCAAACATTCCTCAGGATAACAGTTCTGTATATTATTTGTTCCACAATGAATAATAACACACGAGGGCTTAGCTTCCTCTATAATTGCAGGGGCAAGTTTGATCCAAAACTGAAGATCTGTTCCAGGTAGACATCTGTTGATTACCTTTAGACGTCGAGATAATCGTCTTCCAACAAGATGTTTGGGTATCGAGTCTCCAATAATTAGAACAGTACGGTTGTGTTGTACACTAGGGTTAGGCGAAGATGATACTTTTGATGATGATTTTTTACAATCTGAGTTAGGAAGCTTAGTAAGGGTTTCAGATGATGATGATTGGCAGTCCGAGTTCAAACTTTTCTCAAACTGTGTATACTTGAGGGAAGTTGTGGGTTTGCTTGATTTCCACGGAAGTGGAATAGGTGGCAAATCGTCGTCATCTTTGTTATCTGGTGCATCCTCAACTTCTAGCACGTTGAAAGAATTGCTGGTAGGAATTGTAACAATGTCAATTACAGAAGGTTGTGATGGTTGATTCTCACAAAACAGTAGGTCGTGATGGTTGATTCTCACAGACAGGCAATTCTTCCTTAGCTGGCACAGTTGTTGTTGTAGGACATGTGTTCAAACATGTCTGAGTGCTAGTTGAATGTACATTACCAGCTTGAGGATCAGTTTGTGTTGATGCGTTGCAGATGAGTTGGGAATTGGTAGTAATGGTCTGAGTGCCTGTTGTGCTATGACTAGGAAACAAGTCTATTGGTTGACAAAAGTTAGTGTGCAGTTGAATTGGGGAACGTGTAGGCACTGGAGTAGAGGTACATGTAGCTTGGTGTAGTTCTGATGTGTTGGTGTCCAAAGCACGGATTTCATCTTCTATATCATGAAGATGGGTAGCTTACCACACAGTGTGAGGATTTCCCGGTACTGAAAGGGGGTTATTTGTAGATGAAGTAACATGTGAGGGTTACTTTCTCTTAGAGGACATCATGTTCGTCGCCGATGAAACACCTATAAATATGTCCAAAGCTTTCTCCGATCTTCTGGTAACCATATCTCTTTTCAAGTGTGTGTCAAACAATCATCATATCATATGATTCATCAGCGATTGTAGTAACTGAACTTTCGTTAATAATAAATAATGATCTTTCAAATATATCAGAAAAGAGTCGCACCATGTCAGTTGACCGATTCCACCATGTTAGTTTGATGAGTCCACCAGTTTAGTTAAGAAGAGTCCACCATGTCAGTTGATGAGTCCACCATGTTAGTTATGAATCCACCATGTCAGTTACCAATGCTTACGGTCTCGTTTGATCTTCTTGGGCTTCTTGCTGCACTTCCATTTCGAAGCAGTTGGTGGGGCAACTTGGTTGGGTGTGACATTTGGCTGTGCTGTGAGATGCTTGAGCTGTTGGATCTTCTCGGAGCTTTCGGATGGTATACCATGCTTTCTTGCTATGGGTCATATCGGTAGCGGTGGATTCATTAAAGTATGCAGGTTTTGTTTTTCCTGAAGATCTTCTCCGAACTTCCTCACATTTAGCAGTTGTTTCAGCCGAAAGGAGAACAAGTATAGCAATGACAGGGGTGATACTCTTGATATTCTCTAGTCACATTCCTTGGAAGCTGGTATATATTCCGTCCTACATCATCTGGGAGATCTCCGGGCATTCGTGTTCACGTAGTTGGCAAATTTCATATTTATGGGTTTTGGAGCAATCCTCTTCACATTCTGATCCAGGCCATCGGTGAATCCTTGCCGGTCTGCTTTCCTATAGTTCAAGCGATGCTTAAAAGGCACGTTGTTTGGTCTTACTGCATGCGTTGACTTGATACCGATTGGTCGATATTGAGTTAGTAGAACCGTCCAGAACATCTTGCTACACAGGTTAGAGAGTTTTTGCTAACAATACTAATCAAGGTTGTATACCTCTTTCAAAGCGTGCTATGAAATGATGACGGCAGCTTAGGGTCGTGAAGGCACGTTAGATGTTGACTGTCGATCCATTCTTCGACAGCGTGTCCGTCTTTGTTAGTTACATGTAGCCCAATGGTACTATGGCTGTTGAAATCGCCATGAAGAAGTGAGGTTTGTGTAATTCCCAAGGCTGAGATGAGGGTGCTCGAAGTCCACTGATGGAGGTTTGTAGACCATTAATTATGGACGATCTAGCTCAATGGGTGAGGACTTCGATGTTGTCGTCATCAGACTATGAGGTTGCTTCTACTGTTGTGCCTTTTTTCATATAATAGCACTTCCATACTGTCAACGTGGTCTCTCGATGGCAATGACCTTCCTGGTATGGTTGGGCGGTGGTTCTCGATTCCCTGGTGGGTTTCTTGAAGACTTAGGACATCGCATTGGAGAATGTTACACATATCAGCAATGATGGTTACTTTTTGCATTAGAAGAACCCTCCACGTTCAATGACGCTATAGTCAAGGCAGACCTTAAGGCCTGCGCTGAGGTCTAGTCAATATGCATAGGGTATACTTAAGAAATGATGTTATTGGAACGCCCGTGTTTGGTGTTGTAGAGATTAGTTTCACTGGTTGGCAGTTACTAACATGGGAAGACCACAAGACGTTCTCTATTCCCCCTCACACAGGGTCATGTGTCAACTGTTAAAAAGATCGGCACCTGGGACTCGAAACGTGCAAATGCAATGCAACAAAAAAAAAAAACGCGTCGTTTTTAACTGTTGTTAAGTCCCAGCTGCCAGTAAAACGACGTTTTTTTCATGAGCATTTTTTAAGAGTGTACGGTATAATAGACTGTATAGGGTCCTTTCGCGGAAGGTACATCATTGAATGGACTTTTTTTGCCCCCAGATCAAGGCATGCGAGAATACATGCACGCCCCTGGTCACCTGAACTTTTCAGCTATTTCTGCAGGTGGACTCCTTTGTATTCTCGTCATGCTTGGGCGCTCTGGCCAGTTAACCTATCGACCTCCCGTGAAAGCGCCCTATTGGTACGGTGGGAGATATAGGAAGTGATTTACGCTGGGCATTTTGTAATCGGCGTTTGTAAAACGCGTACGAGCGTACGTACGTACGTAGTCGCGTACACTCATAGAAGCATGTAAACTCCAAAGTATGAGATACTGCATAAACATAAGTGACATTCAAATAGATGTCATGGCGCCCCCCCCCCCCCCCAGTTTGTTTTCTTTATGAAAACTTGAATTGATATTTGCAATTCTCCTTACTGAGGTCAGTGTAAAGGTCATTATCATGATATACTAGCAGTCGCAGCGAGCGATTGGCGTACGCATACCGATTTTGATGCAAGATCAGTGTTACGCATGCTCACACGCATAATCGCTCACTCGACTGATGGTAGTACTATTCACGGACTTAAATAGCTCTGATTGGTTGAAAGTAGACGACTTTTCCAGTTGAGCAAGGGCGCAACCAGGCCCGTGCCACTCCACACAAACCGGCCCAAAGAGACATTGATGCGAGAAACGTGATAGCGCCCTATATCGGAGATCCTATTTGTATTTATGATTACCTTTCAATCATCCGTACCAACCTTGTCGGTAAGAGATATACTGAAATTAATTTAAGGGAAACAAATAAAATTAAAAACACGAATCGGGGCCATCACGTGATTTTAAAACATAAAGAGTGATATTTTATCTTTACAACTAGAATAAAACTACGACAGGTTCTGGTGGTAGCAACGGACCTAGCAACGGACCGCCCACTTTTTAATTCAGGTGATAGCGCCCGCAAACTTTAGATTCAATATTGGACGTCCCGATTGCGGTATGCGAGTTCATATCCCTAAATTATAGACTCTCTGGCGCAACATCATTCGCCATCTTCTTTCCGGCAAGCGAGGGGGTAGCGACCGCATGGCTACTCTTAGGCGTGCTTGTGTGCAGGTAAAGTTAGTGAAGGTTCAGGCATGGCCAACAAGTGCGGAATGCATATTTGAACATGCACTGGTGACTTGGTCTTGCCATGTCATATTGTCAATGGATATAAATGAATGTCATTCACACTTGTCCTGACTTGTGGTGATCGTGTACTATTCTAATGACTTGCGGGCGCCATCACATGCAACTCGAACAAGTGGGGGGAATTGTTGGCTTATCAAGTACGTCCGTACGTCCGTACGCTCGTACGCCCGTACGTCTTTAACAGACGCCGTTTGTAATAGTTGTGGAATCTTGTGCAGAGGATTTAGAAGTGAGATCATTTTCTATTCTGTGATAGGCCTATGGAAGTACTACATCGTGGCACTAGAAATGGTCAAGCGGTGGATGATCAACAAGCTATAGTCTGTTCCGTAACGTGACCACTTTCGTATTCGCAGTCGCGTGGGCGTTATCAATGGAGTTATTCACTAGAACCCGTCATTCATAGATGTATTTATGTTAAACCAGGCCCGTAGCCAGGAATTTATGCGGCGGGGGGGGGGGGGGGGGGTGCGGATTTGACAAAGCGGACCTTTGCGTACCAAAAAAAAAATGTCGGGGGGGGGGGAAGCGGGGGGGGGGGGGGTTAGAAGAAGAAAGAAAATCGTCGCAAATCGTCGCCAGCGTGAGAAAAACAACAGTTATAGTAACAAAAGACAATCGTCTACTCTATGTCTAGGTCCTATCCAAACATTGCATGTCGAGAAAAAAGAAACAACAATTAAAAGTTCATTAAACCTGAAAATCAGAAAATCCAATAAAGCATCAATCTTATGGTTAATGCTTCTCATACTTTGGTAAATTGATTATGAGAATCATACTCAAAGACCCCCCAAGTTGTCGAACAAATGCAAAAAATGGACATAACCAGTTCTGGTTGAAAAATTTGTTGTGTGAACTGGGACATAGCAGCAGTAGGAATTTTGTTTAAATGTTACTTCAATGTTTACTTATGGATATAAAAACATAAAAAATGATATAAAAGAGAAAAATCAATTTCCCCTCCCCCATTACCTCGTGGTCCTAACCGGCGGGGGGGGGGGGGGGGGAGGATAGGAGGGACAGACTTCCCCCAGGAATACTAAAATGGGGACGGAGAAGCGAACGAAAAATAAGAAGAAGAAAGGGGGGGGAAGGCGAGGGAGAAACAGAAAGAAGGAAAAAGAGAAAGCAAAAGAGGAAAGGAGAGAGAAAAAAATGGAAGGGAGCAAAATAGATAGGGAAAGAGGGAAGGAGAAGGAACGAAAGGTGGGTTAGAAAAAGGAAAAGGGAGAATAGGGAGAGAGAAGAAAGATGAGGATGGGTTAGATTTATTGTAGCTTCAAACAAATTTATTGTGATTTGTGCTCTGAAACACTCATTTCATTACCTTTTAAAGCGTGCTTGTTCGATCGCATTTGGGACCACCGATTTACCGGAAGTAGGATCATTTTCATCCAGATGAAGGCTGTATTTTTATCATTAACATCCTGAATATGAGCTTTCAAATCCATTCCTTTCTCAAGATAGATAAAAAAAAAAGCGTCCTAGCACAGTAATGAAAACTAGTGAATAGGGCAGTGCACTATGCATTCTCACGTCTAGCCTAAAAAAGCCGCAAGTTTGGGGTTGGTAAATGTACGCCACCAACTTTATCTGCCTCCCCAGTTGAATTCAGCAGCCTTGACGGAATTAAAGTACAGTATGGCACTTTATCGTCAAGGTGCTGAATCCAACTGGGAGCAGGCAAAGTGCGTGCAGTAAATGTACCAACCCCAGTTTGTTTCCAACGGTACTGATGGTCAGTGTGTACAAGTGCCAGGTTCTCATACAAGTTAGAGAACACGAGAGAAAAAAATCTGAACAAGCACGGCAAACAAGGAAGCGTACTCGCACTTAAATCATCCCCAAGCCTGTACAGCCAATCGGGAAACTTTGAGTTCCCCCCTTCCGGAGGGCACAGGTCTGGTGGGGGTACTCACATTGGGAGGGGTACTCACATTGGGAGGAGATATAGTATATGCCGCCCTAAGTCCCTCAGTTAGGTAGGAAGGGTCATTATTTACGCCAGGGGGAATGGAGGATTTGAGGGGGAACCGAAATTTTTTGTAAGAGAGAGGGGGAACGTGAAATTTTTCATCACGAGAGGAGGGGAGGGGAAACATGAACTTTTAAATGGGGAAATCAGCATGATCAAGGGGATGTGGAACTTTTTTGAACGGACGCGAGGGGGGAACGCGAAAAACAGTTTGCCCGACCGAAAAAAAGTTTGAACTCACTCCACCCCCCCCAGGCATAAAAAATGACCGCCCCGTAGGAATATTCAGCTCTGAGATCATACCAAATTTTAAGAGAACTTCAGCGCTAAATTGACTTCCCCCTTCAGTCCAAACCATATTTTACCGAAGTTTTTCCAAATGCCTTCAAAAGGTAGCTACACCAAAAGTTTGAAATCCCGTTTTGCCCGCTAACGGGGTTGGCCGGATTCACCTCCACACTCAGCAATACTGCGTGTGAGGATTTGTTGGGTGGAGCAAAAGATAATTGCCCTCCCTGACGCCCAACCACAGGTGCACATAGCGCTAATTTAACTTAAGTCAAATCTCAGTACGGTTCTTCACAATTATTTGGGTTGGTGAAGACTTTATGTAAAAGTGTGAACCTAACTCCCATTAAAATTGTCCTTCCTTGACTATTTGGAACATCTCTCACCAAAAAGTGCGGACTTTCTTGTCAAATAATCCCAGCACTCCTACCTCAACACTCATTTTATCTAAATTTTGCACTGTTACATCAAAGAGAAAAGGCAAATGTGGACGCTGTGAAAATTATAATTATTTTGACACTGCATAAAAGTAATCCTAGGGAAAACAACATGACATTGTGTGCAGAGTGCTTCACCTCCTAGTTAGCATTGTAGTACTTTAATGATAAATAACAATACAAACATATTTGAGAAGAAACTTGTAATGACCATTTCCAGTAAATTGACACGAAATGATGCGACTCAATATGTTGACTGGACAGCTGATTGTGCTACACACAGAAATACAAAGCATGTGCTTGTTGTGAGTTACACTGTACAGACTCATGGTGCCAATGTTGTGCTTTAACCCTCGACAGCTGGTTACCACCCCTTCTAAGTTTTTCTCCCTACTAAAAACCACCCTTTTCTGGTAATTGTGAATTGACATTTTAAGCTCATTTCCATGCAAACAAGCACTAACCGGGGCGGGAACCGGGGTATATGGGTAAGATACAGGGGACCAAATAGGATTGGGCCTATATACCAAGTAATGGTGGCCTGCCGGGAAAGAAAAGTCCAATGCGCTTTATTACAAAGCAACAGGCACTTGATTTTGCTACCTGGATAGCTTTGACCCCTTCTTTCCATGATATCAAAATGGAGTACTATGATGCGTAGCATTACGTCGAATGGAAGTTTCATTAAGTTCGC
>JAMKCH010001253.1:0-39353 GCA_023653785.1 Ophioderma brevispina
GTCCTTTTCTTCACGTTTTTCCGGGCGTTGTATTTTTGCTTGATTACCACATGTCACTGTCTAAGTGTGACATAGTCTTTTTAATTTATGCCAAAAATTGAATTAAGGAAATGCCTTCATTCTTTTTCATGTATTTAATGAGTGCAGATTTGTAAGTCTAATGTTTATTGAATAATCTGTTTTGGATGATTTTAGAAACGTCTTTTGGCCAGTAAATTTTTTCTCCGCAGTTCCTTTAAATTTACAAGGTGTAAACTACCATGATACAATCTGGATATCCACTGTTGCACATGTTGGCAGAGAGTCATTGGAGACTGTATAGTTCGTCCTCCCGTCTTTCTTTTCGGCATGATAACACACACAGTAATCTTAGTCTCGGCATTAGTCTTGTATCCTTGCATACCTTGAATTTAAATAAATGTTACAAGTTTATCTTGAATTGGTGTTTGTTTTAAAACTCCAACAAAACTGGGCCCCATCACGCTAGAGTATTATGTATAGATGTGCAAGTCTGAATTTCCTTGACCAACAAAGTTTCTTACAGTCACCCCCTAACGAGACTATATACATTGAAGGCCTAATTTGCATTTTGTCAGGTTCAACATGTTGAGTTGTCGCCATTAACATAAATTATTAGTACCTTTTAAATTATCTTCGACAATCCAAAACATAGGTCTCGTCATCTTATTGGGCAGGTAATGTGGAATATTGGCCACTATATACCCAAATATGGATTTTTAGCAAATGGCGACCCTAATTTGTTTTTTGCATATTATGTCAGTAATGGAAAGATCGTAATTTCAAATGGTTTCCAGTCTTGATCTTTGAAGACCCTCAAAATATAAGGTCCCGTCGCATCTTATTTGTTTCATTATATCAACAGTTTTGGGGTTGAGATATATCAAAAATTGTATTTTTAGCTAAATGCGACCCTATTTGTCATATTCCGTCATCATGGAAATCTGGTAATAGTTTCAAAATGGTTCCATCTTGATCTTTGACCCTTCGAACATAGGCCCCAGTCCACCTCATTTGTTTCAATTGAAAATCAACATATTGGCTGAGATATATCGAAATTGTATTTTTCTGTAATGGCGATACTAATTTGCATAAATTGCATATAAAAATGATACGTGGGACACTTTTTGATTTTTTTAACATAGCTAATCGTTTTCTATAACATTTTCTGAATATAGTGAACTTGATTAGAAGTTATTTCAGGGGGGTGCACGAACACCCCTTCTACCCACTAGACTAGTAGTATATGTAGTAGTATGTAGTAGTAGTTAGTGTTATTTTTTTTTTTTTTGACGTCTCGTAGAGTCAAAGGTCAGAACAGAAATACCTTTCAAACACACAATAAATGAGCCTTGTGCCACAAGTGATCTAAATTTTATACAATATAACAGATTTAAAAGATTGTTAATGGCGTGCAGAATTTGGTATGTCCAACACAACATTACAAAAATTACACACAATATTTAAATTTATACTTAATTGAAAAAGGAATGTCCTCTAACTCCACAAGAGCGTTGCAGTTCAACGATAACATGTCCTCAAAGCGACGACTTCCAAAATGACAGCATTGCAAAGTCACACTTCTAAATCCTCAGGTAAATATTCATGGGAATCTTCTCAGCTCCTGAAGTTAAACTTGTCCAGCAGTCAAGACGAACAATGTTACACCAGTCTCGACCGACACTATTCCACAGTATATCAGTCCAAGATAATCACCACCGATTGCTATCTGTCCACAATTTGAGAATCCTATTTGCTTCCCAGCACTTTCGGCTTTTTTTTTTAAAGCCGACAGTAGAATAATTACAGGCACTCTGAACATGGAATTGTAAAGATAATAACTCTGGCACCAAGTACAGGTGTGCTCGTCATTGCAGATTAAAACTAGCTAGAACTTCTAGTACTGTTATCGGGGATGCTGGCGAATCTTATGGCCAAGTTCTCCTTAATATATACACAAGATTTCAAAAACTCCCAAGTCTTAAAATAGGACATTACAACAGAAAAAATCATGCAATAAACATTAACCTGAATCAATCACTTTCCATAACTTTGTGGGATAATCCCTGATACAATTTTTTACTCTCAAATCACAAACAAGTGACTAGTTTTAAGTTTACATTTTGGGAATTCCCCACTTCCATTATTGTTCAATCCTAACAGGTGCACCTTGGACAAACAACTCTAGGGATATCCCCTGCTATATTTTATAGTAAACAAAGTCCTTTCCCGTGAGAAAAAAATATTTTCTCAAATAAAAATAATATTTTTAACAGTTTAATCAGAAAAAAAAAAAAAAATGGGGCCATTATAACAGTATGTGTTAGTATATGTAGTAGTAGTATATGTTAGTAGTAGTAAGTAGCGTAGTATTGTAGTGTAAATGTAGTATCGTACAAACTGGCCCCTCTCCTTCAGCATCATTTGCAGTCTTAGAGATCGGTTTCAGGTGTTATGTCATCCGTTCCACTATTTAATCCCTACAAACCAGTTGTACTTGAATGTCTGCTAGCTCTCAGGGTGTATGTAGTAGTAGTAGTTAGGATGTAGTTGTATGCGGAGTATGTAAATGTAGTTGTAGTATGTAGTAGTAATATGGTAGTAGTAGTATGAAGTAGTAGTGTTGTTAGTAGTATGTAGTAGTGTATGTAGTACTAATATGTAGTAGTAGTAGGCCAGTAGTAGTAGTAGGCCTATTTGTAGTAGTATGTGTAGTGTAGCCGGGAGTAAGTAGTATTATTGGTAGTAGAAGCATGTTGTAGCAGAAGAAGTAGTAATATAATAAAACGGAGCATTTATATGGCGTCTACAAAGCACACATTAGAATATGTACAGGGTTCCCAGCATGATTAGTACCCAAAAATATGAAATCAAAGATATTGCGGTTATTCTGGTATTTTTATATTAGATTTGGCATAATTTAAGCTTGCGGAAGAATTTTTGATCTTGAAAGTCGTGCTTTGCAAAACCGAATGATACGTACCAATTTTTGCAGATTTGGTGATTTTCGTACTTTTTGCAAAGTGAAAAAAAAGATTATCTGCATGCAAGGCAACAAGAAAAACAATACCTTGGGCACAAACATCCGAGTAAAAGTAATTTATTGGTCTCCAGGCTTCGGCTTTGGTTCAAAATAAATAATGCTGCTGTCAAAACACACCTGAATAAATAATGATACATTGACCATAAAGTTATTTGTATCTTAAAAAATTGTCAGCTCATTATGTCCAAAATGTTTGCTCTTGTTCCGGGCGGTTTCTGGTACCACAACCTTCAGAGTGACGGTTTCTGACTATACCATGGCGATCAAACTTTCTCACATTAGGAGGCAATGGCACATTTAGAAAGGACTCGGCGCTCTCTAGGGAACCGCAGCAAATCGTCTCTTAACTTTTGGTCTCCCAGTAGCTTGTTGCAATGAAAGACCTTCTGCTGCACCATAAAGGTGGCGAGCCATCTTGTTTAGGTCTTCAATCGCTACTATTACTCATATTGAATTTTGCTGGGGATTTGCCTGCAAATAGCCTATCATACACATCATTAGCTATTCAAACGAAATCCCTCCAAAATCCAAGATCAGCATGTGTTTCATGTGAACAAGCATGACCAACCTTTTGTATGCATGGATAATCATTAAACTTACAGCTTTTACAGTTGCTAAGAAGAGGGAACAAAAATAGTTTAAAAACAAGAGAGAATAATCATCTGTTTCCTTTTAACCAGTTCTAATACACTATTTTAAGCCTTTGTCCGTAAGGACGAAATCATCCACCCTCTTGACACTTTGGTCTGTTTCTACACTTTGGATTGCCCGATTTTTATGATCTAAAATACTTTTGAAAGTTTAAAGTATGCTAAGTTGAGTATTGCAGCAAAAAACCCCATATCATCCATTTTATTATTTAAAAAAAAAATTAATATAGTCTAGATTTTTTGGGTACTAATCATTCTGGTACACCCTGATAGTAGTAGTAGTAGTAAGTATAAGCTTATGTGTGGGTTAGGGGAAATTCGCCAAACCACCTTCTATGCCCAACATAATTAAACGTTAGGGGAATTTCGTTTCCACTTTAACGTTATCCTTTGCGCTTTAATTCCGTCAAAGGATCTAATATTAATTTATGCAATTAAAAATATCCACTAGATATAAGGATATAATATTAATGTCATTACTTTCATTAATTCATTAATAGCCTAATGAATAATTCAAAGTTCCCCCTAAGTGTCATTCTAAGTAATTATTATTATTAAAATATTATTATATGTTTCCAATATTTTACCTTTGACTTATTTGGATATAGCTACCCCATATGTAACTGCAACAGTTTTGAGGTCAAAGGTCATGAGGGGTTAATTTTGAACTTATTGCACAAAATAATCTACATATTCATAATTTTGTCACTCTCCCCATATACTGTGCACACATGATTACTGAGCAAGGGTACCCTCCGACATGTAAGGTATATAGGGGTAATTTTCAGTCACTGTAGGTCTATAGTCATGGATTTTAAAGAAAAATTGAAGGAGTGGATCGAGCTTTGGAACTTTCTTCACACTATGAGGGTCAAGGAGGATTTGGGGCATTGGGGTTAGGCGGGGACATAGATACGCACGACTCCAATTCGAGTGCTTCATCACTTATTTGAACAACCAGTGCTGGAGATTTCTGCGTTTCTTTCATTGTTCGGGGGATGCTTATTCCGAATGGATAGAACAGCTCCTTGAAAAAATGACATCATGAAGGCAAGCCTTTTAGGTCACAAGTGTATTTGAAATTAATGTCACCACAATTTCCATAGGGAGATTTCATGGAAAGAAATAGAGAAAACAAAAAACTATTCAAATTTTATGCGTATGGGTCATTCATATGGTGTACTCGGTTATTATTTTAGGGCTACAAATCCAGCATGTTAGGGTTATCAAGGGTAGGTTCATTTCTCTATAGAATTCTTTAACATTTCGGACTGGACCACCAAATTCCTAAAGGAAAGAGTGTGGACCTAGGACATGGACATAATTCCTAAGCACTGGTAGTCCGTCACGTAGGGCTTGGGGCATTTAATTACTAAGGATCGATTATTTCACCTTGACTTGGACACTACTTTTCTTAGGAATGGTAGTTCCACCAAGACATGGACGCTAATCCTAAGGAAATATAGTCCACATCTGACAGGGCATTAATTCATAACAAATGAGAGTACGCACAAATACAAACATGGCCACAATAATTCCCCAAGGACTTATAGTTCACGTCGGAATCGGACACCGATCCCAAAGGAGCTGCAGTCCACTCATGGAAGGGCATAATTCCTAAGGACTAATAGTCTGCCGACCTTCAGACCATGGACACTAATTCCTAAGGTCTATAAGATCGGGTCGGGAATTGGACCCTATCCCTAAGGAGCGATAGTCCAACCCTGATTATTTTTAGGGGCATTTAATCCCAGAAAACTAGGAGTCTGGCCTACCTTCGGACTGACAATAATTCATACGGTCTTAGTCCAGGACGGAATTGGACCCTAATCCCTAAAGAGCAATAGTCCACCCCTGACAGATCATTAATCCCTAGAGACTTGTAGTCCCTACTTTCGGAAATGGACACTAATTACTAAGGGCACTGGTAGTCCATGTAGGACTTGCCTATTTATTCCTAAGGGCCTGATAGTCCTCTCGGACTTTCATTCCACTTGTAGGACTAAACATTCATATAAATCATAGTCCGGGTGACTATAGTTCATAACTTTGAAAACATCCCACCGGACTATTAAAACCAGAACTTAGTTTCTCCGGACTATGGCTACAGAGGACAATATCTCCTGCATTATTAAAATCTCAATTATAAAATAAAAAAAATAAACCAATTTTGTTTTTTGATATTTGGCATATATTTGCATTTGTTATTACATGTGCGGGAAGATGGGGGTTTTTGATGCTGTGCCGATTTGAATTTTCGGAATGCTCCCTAAAAACGTTTAAAAAATGCCTAAACGGGCCCAAGGGTATAGCGCCCTCATTTCATAAATTTCATCCACTCTCTCAAAATGGCGTCGTGGGTAACCCACCGCGGGGTAGCTACTTGGTCAGACAGGTCTATCCCGGGAAAACGGCCATTTTGGGGGTCAAACTTTTCTAAACGGTTTTATGTTCCTAAAAAAACTCAAACTCTTTCAAAATAAGCTTGGGGCAAACCTAATTTTTCATAGACCCACGATGGCGGCCAAATTACAAATATGGCCGCCAAATTACATAAATGACCTAAAAAGTAGTATGTTGAAAATTGTCATTTTCCAGATTTTCGGGGTTATGATCTCTTGACCTATGTGCTAAAATCAGGCTGAAGCACTACTCATGATTTTATCTCAAATCCAAGATGGCGGCCAAAATCCAAACTAGTGGATAATATACTTAAGTTGAGCTATGTCGGCCTATCCCTTTTATACTTTTCTGGCTGGATGTGTTACTATGAACTCATACTCTATTTGCTGAGTACGGCTACTAATATTTAGGCTCAAATCCAAGATGGCCACCAAAATTGGAAACCAAAATTATTTTACTGAGTGGCATAGTGTATGGAGCTTCCAATTACAAGTTAAGTCATGTTATCTCTCATCTGAAAGGATATTAGTTTCAAAATTCACTGGAAGGCCATCACATTATAGCCTCTTGAACTCCAGATGGCGGCCAAAAGTTTCCAATTGGCCGTTCAAATACATTACTGACTAATAGTATACTTGAAAACCGTATTTGCAGTTTTTCAGTTGTCTGCTCCTTGACCTAAGTACTTAAAAGCCAGCTGAAGCAATGCTCTGATTTAAGCTCAAATTCAAGATGGCGGCCAAAAATCCCAAATTAGCGATAAAATTACGTGAAAACATACTGCCATTTAATTTTTCCAGTTCAAACCTTTTGTTACTGGATGTTTTACTCTGACTGTTATACTCCCTCTATGTGCTGGCTGACAGGTTACCTAATATTTAGTCTCAATTCAAAGATGGCCGCCAAAATGGCCACCACATTATCGTAGTAACGTGTATAGTGTATTTGAGCTTCTAAACATACATAAAATGAACATTGACATGATTAATTGTCGACATTTGCATAATTAGTATATAAACTATGCTTAGTCCAAAGAAAACCCCATTGTTTCACAAAAAAAATATTTTTTGCAGCAAAAGAAACTGGTAGAATTAAATTTGAAGAGGAATTAGGGTATTTTTGCAAGCCATTTCAGATTTTAGACGACATATTGGATTCACGACCTTATAATCGATAGTGTTGTGTGAATTCGAAGGATATATCTTTAGGATGATGCGATCTATGAATTTACTTGTAATCGGAAGCACCAGTACACCACACCTAATTAAGATAATGTGTGGCCATTTTGGCGGCCATTTTGGATTTTGCAGAATAAATTAGGTAGCCTGTAAAATCGGGACATACAGTATACATTGGATAAAAAAATCCTGCAAAAAAGGTTTGTAATGGAAAATTTAATAGACAGTATAGTTAACGTAATTTATTAGCTAATTGGATTTTTGGCCGCCCTCTTGAATTTTGAGATGAAAATCAGGAGTAGTGCTCAGCTGGCTTTTAAGTACTTAGGTCAAGGATAGCAGAACAACTGAAAAAAAAATCTGCAAAGAACGGGTTTTCAAGTTACTTATTATGTAATTAAGTAATTTTGACGGCCAATTGGAATTTTGGTTTACCATGTTGGATTCAAGAGCCTATAACGGATGGCGTTTCAGTGAATTTGAAGGATCCATCGTTAGGATGGACACTCTACTGAATTAACTTGTAATCATGTGAAATTATTTAAAAAAAAATACAACTAGTTAAAATAATTTTGGTACCCATTTTGGTGGCCATCTTTGATTTGAGACTAAATATTAGGTAGCCTGTAAGCTCAGCAAAATAGAGTTATAAGTTCAGGACTAATAACACATCCAGCCAGAAAACGTATAAAAGGGAACTTAATAGGCCTTATAGTTCAAGTAACTGAATTTTTCGCACCTCCCAGGGTCAAAATTCCAGTTGATCCCAGTTGAAAGTTTTTACATTTTCCACCCCCCCGTGCGGAATAACTGGTTTTTAACTGTTTGTTAACTGTTTGTAACTGCGTCTAAACTGACTTCAACTGGTCAGTAAAAACCTAGTTTGAAAATTGTTCCATTTCCTGTCACGGAATCAACTGATCAACTGAATCAAACTGGATATTCAACTGGGATCAACTGGATTTCAACTGGTTCCAGTTGAAACCAGGTCAAAGGATCAACTGGAATTTTGACCTGGGCTAATTTGGATTTGGCGCCATCTGGATTTGAGAGCAAATCATGAGTAGTGCTTAAGCTGGATTTTAAGTACTAGGTAAAGGAGATCAGAACCACCGGAAAAATCTGAAAATGACAAATTTGCAACAATATATTATGTAATTAATGTAATTTTGGAACCAATTTGTTAATTTTGCCGCCATTCTTGTAGTCTAGGACAAAATTTAGGGTGCCCCAGCTTATGAGAGTAGAGGTTGGAACATTAAAACCGTTTGAGAAAAGTTTGACCCCACAAAATGGCAGTTTTTTCCCTGATTAAACATGTCTATAGGTAGCTGGGCCTGTCTACTCGGGTACTGTCTACTCAACATCCACCTTCTATCACCTAGTTGGGCACTACAGGGGAGCAATTGGGGTAGGTACAGCAGAGTAGCCACCTTCTGTATACCTAATTAAATGTGTTACTTGAACCCTAGCTGCAGTACCGCCTCGCCAATTAGCCCGTGGTAACCGTGCAGTAGCTGCCGCGGTAGACAGGTGTAGCTGCCGTATAGGCTACAAGTGAGTAAGAATCCGGCCGGGTAACCATGCAGTAACCATGGCAAATTTCATACTACAAAATAGCCCAAGAGCTGTATGTGTGTGAATGTCACTATAACTCATTCAGAGGCTGGGTATAAAATAGAGGAGTGATATTTGCAAGATGGCATTCTAGATGGACGTTCACTACCTGCTGCAAATGTCAGTCAGTAAAGGCCAGTGTAAGTCATTCACCTGTACGCTATCTTATATATATATTCTATATTGTGTGTTTATTTTTATATCTAGGTTCGAAATTCTGAGTCGAACTGGATAATATAAATGGCGAAATGTTATAATAGTTGCAACGTGCAAAAACTATGAAATCCTAAAAAAGAAGGATGCACAACGTTTCGGACATAAGTCCTTAACTAGTGAACACAACCAAAGTGCAGATATAACAGAGGCCAGGCCAAAAGGATGAGAGACCATAGACAACGGGATACTGAAATCCATTGGTCAAGGGTCAAACACTAACAAGGGAACAAAAAGGCTCCAGTCCAGGCAAAAGGAAGGGAAAAATCCTTTGTGCTGGCTGAAAACTTGTAAACAGCCAGATGAAAATGTGTGAAAAAGAAGACCCAACTACAAAACATGCTCCAACAGTATGACGGCCCTTCAACTCTCGTTTTCAAGAGATACATAGATGACATTCTGGGGATTTGGGGATCACTGCAAGAACGTGAGTGATTTAATTTACTATGTTAGCACATACAATGATGCTATACACACAACCATGACATTTCTGACACCAGGGTTGCTTTTCTAGATTTGAAATTGTGCATCAAGGAGGACACCATTGTCACACAAATATACAAAGAGACTGATTCCCACATTTCCTTCGTTGTGATTCTAGTCACCCTCACGCCTGCCATAGTTTTGAAATCATTCCTTAAGCCAGTTTCTTCAGAGCTAAAGTTATCTGCACCAAGATTCAGGACGTTGACAATGTGCGGATGAAATGATGTTTCTTTGAAGAAAGAGGTTACCCTTCAGAACACTTACCCAGTCTGCTTTCCAACATGTTCAGGAAGTGAGTAGAAATGATGCTCTTCAAAATCCAGCAGAGACAAATCCAACCGCAATCCACTGAGTATTAACGTTTCACCATCAGAACATCCCATCCGCAAAAATAATCTTTAAGAACTTCAAAATTCTCCAGCATGATCCTTCACACAACATATTTTCCAAGATCCACCTGTCACTGACTGCAGGAAGACATCTCAACCTATCCAATCAATCTGGTTAGAGCATCCCACCCTCTCGCTAGCACCAAACCATGTCACCAGCCCAGGCAAGTTCGGTGTAAACAGGGTGCTGTAACACATGTCCTATGTACGATGGACTCACATCTATATCAAAGGCCCATCAGGAACATTTGATATCCACGGACCATTTCACATGTACCTCATCTAACGGGGATCTTACATCATCATTCTTTGCTATCGTTGCAATATCTTATTCGGGGGACTTGTAGACGAATGTGACGTTGAACGGAACACTTATACGCTCTATCCGGTGCCAATTTTGAGGGTTTTCCCGTCCGCTCGTTCATTTCCAAACCCCCCATTTCAGGTACTATCAATGACATCAAGTTACCGGTGCTATCCGAGCTGGGGCTAACAACAAAGACCGCATTATAGATGAAAACAGACTGATTTTTAAACTTGGCCCATTCAACCAAGGGCCTAAACAGCAAGTTTGACACTTTCACCATGTAGTTCAATTTCACGTTGTGCCGATGACTACTTTGTTATTTTGCCCATGGCTTCCTGAATATTTTGTAGTGGTCATCGTTTTCACACATTTGAATCTGGCTGTTACAGGTTTAGGCCAAGCACAAAGGATTTTTTTCCCTTCCTTTTGCCTGACTGGAGTCCTTTTTTGGTTCCTTTGGTAGTGTTGACCCTGACCAATGATTCAGTATCCCTTTGTATATGGTCTCTCCCCTTTGCCATGGCCTCGTTAATTGCATTGGTTGTTGTAGTCACTAGTTAAAAAGGGACTTATGTCCAAAACGTTGTGCATCCTTCTTCTGTTTAGGATTGCAGATATTTCTTTTGCACTGTGTTCCAAACGATTCAACATTTCGACCATTTTTTTAAATTTAATTATATATATATACTAATATAAATAGATTCAAGTTAGATCTTCCAGGAATAGAATGTAACTCTGAGTTTCATGCTAGAGGGCAATCATCAGACGTGACTGCGATAACCCAAAAAAGATCAAAGATTTTGATCATCGTTAATCGAAACACGTCCTACAATAGCTATCTCTCTGAGTTTCTCCAAAATTAGAGAAACTCCTGGTATTTTTCCCACATTCTATTTTAAAGTGGTTGTTATGGAATTGTTTAATGTAGCAAAAACTTACAAGCCTCTGTACGCTTTCTTTGCAAACCCGCAAAGAGGGAACCATTGCTTGTCAAAACAAATGGACATTATGTTCCATGAAGACAAGAAATGGCTATTTTTACCGGTGTCTTCCAAACCGATAGGGCCTAGGATAACAGAACACGGGATTGCGTAACTCCATCGTATGATGATTGCCTCCTGGCATGAAACTCAGAGTAGACTTCTATTCATGGAAGGTCTTTACTTTGATAATTTTTTTGTACGCTGACTGCCCTCTGGATTGGCCACTTCTTTTTCACACGATCGTCTAACTATAAATGTTTGTGTTATTTATATATAGATAATATAATATTATATATATATATAAGTATATTAATATATATATCTATGGATATGTTTTTATTTGGTTTATCACTTCCAAAAATCCCAGTAAGGATCTTAAGTGTCTGTGGAGTGGTTATATTCATCAAATTATCCCAATATGATTGCCTCTTAGACATTAGTGATTGGATTTTTACGCTTAGTATGTGCCATTTCCCGCCATATGGATTAACCCATTCTTGGATGGAATTCTTACATTATCGATGCCTCTGATACCTAATTAATATCGTAAAACTGATTCTGATTGACTTACAAAATCATCGCAGTACTAGGTAAGACACATTTATCAATTAGAGGCCATTTTAGAGTCGGAAGCCATTGGTGCTATAATGAAGGTTTATAATCACATTGTTGAAAAATATTTTCTATGGTTTTAATGGTTTAATTATTTATTGACTTGTCAAAACACCAGGGAAGATACCCAAATTACCAAACTGCAATCAAAAAGTAGATCACGTCAGACACTTTTTTGTATTGGCAGCCATATTGAAATAATTGATTGTCGTGCTAACAGAATTATATGTAAATAGGTCACTTGGAAGGTTTTGAACGAGGACAGGTCTGAAAAAATTCCAAGTTTTGATTGAACAACATATACGGGTCACTATTACTAAGTCCCCCCCCCCACGACAAAGTACATTTTTCGGGAAAAGTTAGGCTCTTTAACGGTGACAAAAATGTAAAATGTAACTGAACGTGACAATTTAATGTGCACAGTTAATCTTCTCCCTGAAATTACGTATTTATAAATTTATTAAAATGACAACTTTTTTGTGGGGAATAGGGGAACATTCTACACTGTGTACTATCACTATGGAAATGACAGGTTTGCTGACATGTGAAACTTTACAACTCATTCTGACCGTAATTTAGATCATTTTGGTAGAAATGGAAAATTAAGATGACGAACAGCTATCCTTGTCACCAAAATCAAGTGTCCTGTGCTATTCCTGTGTGCACTAGACATGCGGTACTTCTCTCGGGATTTCTTTATTGTAAAATCCCAATACACGAAAGTGTCATTACTTCGTCATCAAATTAAAAATAAATGACGTCATTTCCGGGAGAGTTAAACTTTGTGTGATTTTTTTTTGCACATTAAATGTGATAACTTGAAGTGTAATTTTACATTTTGGGAACAGGTAAAGAGCCTAACTTTCCAGAAAATGTACCTTGTCGGGGGGGGGGGGACTTATTAATTTTGAACTGTATTGAATGTTTTGTGTTTTGGTGGCATTTTTTTTTTTTTTTTTTTTAAAAAGCAAGAAATTGTTCAAGGTTTCTCGTCTGGAAATCCTATCTGATTCAGAATCAGCATAAAAAACTGGTTTAGAAACCGTTGTTGAAAAACACTTATATCTAATAAAACAAGGTTGATATTAGTTATCAATGAGTCGGTAGCCTTGCGACTATAGTTGGGCACTTTGGCCAGGGAGAGATAGCTGCTTGAAGAAAGTCCGTCTTTGTTTTTGATGCGCTTGTATGCACCCGATTATAAAGTAACCAAAATGCTTTTTTGTCTTTAACAGTTTACCTCATCTACACCAAGGTTATAGCGAACATCAGTAAAGAATAGGTCTAATTTCTACAAATATTTTCCATTGTGGCGGGAACGGGCCAGATCGCTTCCAATAAGTGCCTAAAAGTTGCACTCTCAAAAAAGGGTCGTTTTAAACTTCTTTCGGTTAGCTCACGCGTTGAATGTAAAATGATTTATGATCTTGCCAAGTTTGCCATCCTTACAACTGGGCAGCTCAAGGCTCATATCCTACTTTGTTCTTTGTTAACCAAATTAATTTCCATCAATCTTCACTCTCATCTTTCATCTTCTCTCTAAAATGAATAATTATGGGTCTAATCAGTAGGGGCTAATGGGTGAACAATCAGCCAAATGGCCGAGTCTAATTAGCAATCGCCAATCATTATTTGTCTAATCAGCAATAGTCCTACACCACCCCTAATCAGAAAAGGTTAACCACAATCAACAATGATATGGGTATTCACCCCTAATCAGCAATCAGCAAAGGCCCGGCTCCAAATAGTGGAGATGTTCAACTTACTCCGTCTCCTTTTTCCACAGTATCTATCTCTCTGGTCCAACCTGGCTCCCAACGCACACACAAATTGCAAAATTACAGCATTCTAGTCAAGAATCTTTTACTTTTAAAGTACCTACTCGTCCAGGGGGTGTAAATAATAAACGTCCGTTTGGAGCAAAATCGTGCACTTGTGATAGAAGTATAGCAGTTGGTACATGCTTAATATGGCCCCCAACCAATTATTTCAAAACGGGACCCCAGCTAGATTTGACCTGTGGCGGCCGTGGTGACCATTTTTCAAAATGGCTGCCAATTGCATTTTCAATGTCTCATATTTTGGTTTGTGTGTATACCCATGTTTTGAATGCCAAGTTATTCAAATATGACATTTTGTTTAAATATATTCTGTCAGGTATTTTATTTTCCAATATGGCCGCCGATTTGCACTAAAATTTACATTTTTCTTTATACCTAGCTCAAAATGATATTGACTAGATTTTGGTGTCTATACTTATGTTTTTAGGATCAAGAAATCAAAATATGACGTACATGTTGAATTTATCGTGTCAGTCCTTGTGTTTTCCAATATGGCGGCCATTTTGAGTTAAAATCATGTCTATTAAATGGAATAGTCAGACTATTAACTTTTGAGATGTTATTAAGGTATTGTCAGATAATCGCACTTAATATACTTAACAAGATCCCTGTAATTGGTAAACTAAATGAAAAAAGACTACTCCTGGAAGCCGCCATTTTTAAATAAAGTGTGAACCATGATTCTTGTATTGCAACATCAACACGACACGGAGCTAAAATCGATCAAATGTATGCAGCTGAGTGTGTTGTACAATGATTGGAATGTGAACCGTGCATAACATACAGGGCAGATCTACATAATGTTGATTCACGTTGATTTCACCGCGGTACAAATATTTAGAAAATGGCAGCCCTTGAAGGTTGCTATTTTAAGGCCACTATCAGTCATTTTTTGTCTCTAAATTGCTAGAGTTAGATCATATCAACAACTTATATTACAGTTCTTTGTGAGAAACAGACACTTAAGCATTTAAAGCCGTCTTGAAGATGCCATTTACGACTGTTTCTACACCTTAAAAGTCGGATCCCAACATTTAGTAAATAAAGCATAAAAATCGTCAATGCTTGAAAAACACAACATATTACGCTTAGCCACTTCCAAGGGTCTTTAATACAACAATTTCCAATACAACAGTGCAAAAAATGGACTTTGATGAAAAATAGGGGCCGCGATTTGTTTACATTTTGAAAAAAAATCGCTGATAGTGGCTTTAATTTATTTAATTACAAGACTTGTCTGAGGTGTAGACATACTAAACATATCACTAATCATATCAATGAATTTTGTCTAAGCATAATATCGCGATACAACATCCTCCAATGTTTACGTCTATACCTTAATTATACCGCAGTTAAATATCATGCCTGTTAGCACTCAAGTTGTGTTCATAGAAAGGGCAACAAGAAAGGTCAGATCCATCACACTTGCAGCGTTGTACATTTCAAGACTACAGGGTGTCCCAAAAAAGGGGGTGCAAGCAGATAAACTCCGATTTCTCCAAAACCGCTGAAGCTGTGAATTTTATTTGCAACTGTGCAAATCCCATAACAATCCGCCCATTCAAACCAGAGATATAAACGATTATTAAAGACCCTCTGTTTTTCATCCATTCCAATGTGATTTACACAGTTAGTGATTATCGGTATATCAGATAAGATTTGTGGTTCAGTCGTGTGCATTGACTAAATGATAACCTAAAGAACCTGAAGGTGATATGCTATTAAATTAATGCAGTGCTGTATCTGAACAAATATCTTACATGAAATCTAATAATAATATTAATAACGTTTAAGCTGACAATACTCATTCTAAAGGGGGTTACCTGTTGAAATATTGTCGGAAGTAATGCATGTACATTGAACAGATTTTAAGAAAGCAATGGATGTTGCTGAAATGAAATTTTAGATTCAATTGTTAAAGTCGAGAAATCAATCAATAAATGACAGGTGTAATCCTCTTATCTTAGTTCAATGAAAACGAATGGCATGTTCCTCCAATTGTGTTATTTATAAAACCTTTCACAAAGATGAGAAACTTTAAGAAAATCGTATCTGTTGCGTCATTACACATTTGCGTCTGCACAAAAGATGCCAAGCAAACAGGTTACTAACGAGCAAAGGACTTTCATGTCACTAAGCTATTTTAATTTCATTTCTTGTAAAAAGAATGTGGCTACATGTATGACATTTAAACACATGTGCCACTTAGTTTACAAGGTTAGATATCTATCACAAAAACTGCATAGGTAGAGATAATAAAATAGACATACGGCAAAGTTTTGATTTGTACTGATCATAATTGTTTGGAATGCGACTCTAGGCTCAATCATTGCACATTTATTATTCCTAATGCGTTTTGCCACCTAATAAAATAATAATAAAAAAAACTAATATCCTGTGCACTATGTATTTCCTTAGTTGTTAATATTTAAATGGTATGCCGTGAATACAGCAGTACATTCAATGTGTTGGAAATCGCTCACCCGACAGCAGAACGGACAAATGATGTTAGCTGTGTAAATCCCATTGGAATGGGTGAAAAACAGATGGCCTTTAATAATCGTTCATATCTCTGGTTTGCGTGGGCGAATTGTCATGGGATTTGCACAATTTATACAAAAGATTATAATATTCTCCATTAGAATAAAATTCACAGCTTCAGTAGTTTTTGAGAAATCGGGGTTTATCTGCTTGCACCACTTTTTTTGGGACACCCTGTATATCTTCTTACACCGTCCTCTGCATCCTTTGGTGCATCTACCATGTCTACAACTGATGATTGCATGATACGCTACTCCATTTTAAAGAGTCATCCATTACATCTTGCACATTGGACGTTTCGAAAGTCTGCTGGATTTGGCAACTCTGGTGCTTTGATTGTTTGACTCCATACATGACCTGCCATGCATCCTTCTCAAAATTGATGCTAGACTAGTGCACCTTGTGTTATTGGAATATTTCCAATCTCTATGCCTTTTTGTGTGAATAACCTGCGCCTTTTACTATTGATACCTACATTAACGGATGTTAATATGAACTACAGCACGATGAAAATGGGAGTCTGTGAAAGACTGAAAATCAAATGATTGGCCACCAGACTTTCGAACTTCTTACTAATGTCCACAAATCATAATTTACTAATTGTTCCTCATTTAAATGTTTTTATTAGGAATTATTGCAGTGTAATTTTGTGCAATAATACAATTAAAGACTACAGTGGACGATGGCTCATTTCCAACAGTCCCTCAATCAGTAGGCTGACAGGATTGTTGAGATGGACTCGGGACAGCAGTGACTTTTGAATCCTTCTTCCTTTGTGGTCTCCAATGTTGGTACTCTTTTTATGTGCAATATCATTGTAATTTTCAAGTCTTTTTAATGTACAATTTCTGTTTGGTCTTTTGACCATAGAGGCTATTTTAATAAACCATAATACACTCATAGGGTTATTGTAACAGTTTGATTTCTTGTCGAGGTAGTCTCACGTTCGTACGTGAATTTGGTTGCCGATCTATACATTGTACCTGTTCTCGCAGATTTTCTCCGAGAACTTCGGTTTCCTTGTACATTTAAAATTGGATTTATTTACCGCTCTGAATTTACTTGTATTGTAACAGCCTCAGGAGCACTGCGGTAGATATGTTGCGATTTATATTAAAATTTAATATTGAGATTAGGCACAAATACTATACTTAGGCTAACGGTTCAAACTCACGACTATATGGCGCAAATTAAATAGATCTCATCTGAAAAGGTTCCAGGCTTGTAAAATAAAGATGCGCGTTTTGTGTTCGGAATGAATCAGGGATTCTGTTGGAGCCCAGAAGGAGCAGACGATATCCAGAAATCCGACTTCACGATCTCGATTTCGCCGATGACATTGCTCTCCTAGCATCATCTATTAACAAAGCAGAACTCCTGTTACAGAGTGTTGAGGCAGCATCAAATGCAGTTGGTCTACACTTGAATGAGGGGAAAACTAAAACCCTTCTAGTAAATATTCCATCGTCGGCCTGCGTTAAGACCATCAAAGGAGTTGAACTTGAAAATGTACCTGTTTCATGACTTCAAATGTAGGAAAGCACAAGCATGGGTCGCCTGCAATAAACTCCACAAGATCTGGAAATCCTCACTAGATCGAAGGACTAAAATCAGATTCTTCAAAGCCTATGTGGAAAGCATTCTATTGGATGGCTCAGAAACTTGGACAATCAGCAAGAAAATGGAAGATCGTATAAACGGGTGCTACACTCAACTTTTACGAAGAGTGCTCAACATCAGTTGGAAGGATCATATTCCAAACACCACAGTATACGGTGATATCCCTCAAATATCTTCAACAATCAGGAAACGCCGTTTATGTTTTGCTGGACACTGCATCCGCATCACCGACCAACCCATCTCCCATTTGATTTTCTGGGCTCCTCCGGGTGGGAAATCAAGCAGAGGCAGAAGTCCCCTTCAGTACACTGACACCATCAAGAGCGATCTCAATCTCGATCTACAATAGATCCAGTATATCATGCATGACAGGGATATCTGGTTCGAACATGTAGCCAGTGCTTCTTCCATTCCGTCCACGGACGTCCGATGACGATGACGATGACGATGATGATGATGATGATGATGATGGATGATGATGGATGATGATGATGATGATGATTGTGTTCGCATGCGGTAGTGACCAGAGTTCGTCATAACTTTTGATCACTTTTCATTGCTTGCCTGTTAAGGAATGTATCAGATACAAAATCCTTTTTATGTGTATAAGTCTCTTCACGGACATGCTCCCTCATACCATACTGATGGTCAAAATTTGTATAATGTGTTGGATAGTAATTTTGATGGTACAAGACGAAGGCTACGCGGTCTTCTTCTGATGTTACACGACTTGTTATTCCTCGGACCAAGCATAGATTTAGCGACAGATCATTCAACATAATTGATTATAGTCTGTGGAACAAGCTTCCCGTTAACATTAGAGAAGCACCTTCCACCGGTGTCTTTAAACGGCCCCTGAAAACATACTTATTTCCTGATGTTTAAAATTTTGTTAACTTTGGATTTGTTAGTTTTCCTTATTATGCTGTATGTCATGTCATGTTGTATATTAATTTCTTATTTTAAGCATTTGTTGTAAGGCGCTGTGTTCTCTGTAGAGCGCCATATAAGTTATTATTTTTATTATTATTATTTCAGATAATATAAAAAATCTCAACTGTTTTAGGAAACTCTTGGGGACGAGGCTGTGGATCACGATTTTTTCTTTTAATATTATTGTCATAATTGGTTTAGTTGGTCTTTACAACATAGGTATAGACACAAATATCAATTCAGTATGATTGTTTTTAACAAAGATATTTTGGTGTAAATTGGCGGCCATATTGGAAAAAAATGGCTGCAGAAGATATTATTAAAAGGTAATATTATATTTGGATTTTTTGACCCTGAAAACATAAGATTATACACAAAAATCAAATTGATATCATTATTTATGCAAAGCTATGACAAAAGTACCAGTTTTAGTGTACATTGCCGCCATGTTGGAAAACAAAATAATCTTTAAAAAAGTAGCGTCATATTTAGATTCTTACCACTGAAAACAAGCATAGACACAGAAATCAAGCTCGTATCAGTATTATTAACCGAGATATGAGGCATTGAAACTAAAAATGGCGGCCATTTTGGAAAATGGTCATAATGGCCGTCACAGGTCAAATCCAGCTGGGGTCCCGTTTTGAAATAATTAGTTATAGTCCATATTAAGTGTGTGCCAAGTGTCATATTTTTATCACAAAGTGCACGATTTTCTACTTATCCTCTGGACTATACTACCATTAGAGATGTCTTTTGGGGGGTTGCTGTATAGGATGTGTCTAAAAAGGAAAGTAAACAGACAACAAGCCATATTTGGGGTCAGGTTTCCTAAACAATATTTAATACGAAAAGTAAAAATAATTATACCAGTGGCTATTGCTATAATTGCTTTTTACTTTAGTACTGTGGAGCTAGTGGCGCAGGATTTGTCGCGCGTTTTAAGAATTAAATATTATTATAGAGCTGACATTCCTTTTCATGATCGGTATTAGATAGTCCAGGAGATAGCCGGTAGTGGGTGTAATATGCATTTGTGGGCATACTTCTAGAAGACAGACAAAGTACTGTCTGAACGTAATCTTCGTAGTGACATCATAATGCGTGGGTTCATACCTCATTGGAAGACGTCAGCTGTCGCTAGTCTTTTACGCACATTTTCCTTCGCACAACACGTGACAACTAATTTGGATTATTTGAACCACTTCCTCCTGTGCAATTTCTTTCAAATCTAGTTTAACACGTCTGTCCATGGAGATGAACGGCCATATAGAGGCCGTTACACCATATAAATCATGACCTTTATAGACCTATATGGAAAGATTGCCAAAATGGAGTTTTCTGATTTTTTGTATAAGTAATAGCTCACGCTTGCCCCTACTTATATCAGTTGTCAAAATTGTGTCGCCACTGCTGAAAATTGCTCTAAATATAAAAGAGACGATGTGCATGGGTTCAAACAGGTGTGCTGGATATAATGAATACTTAGTTGCATCAACTGAAGTGGTCAGGTAAATGCACTTGAACTGATTGATGTAACAAGCCAACACGTATCTCATCCGATGTTATTGACTAGTTGTGCTACAAAAATACTCTGCAAAGATGAATCTTGCCGCCGTGCGCTGAACCTGCTCTAGTCGGTCCACCACAGCTGTTGTGGCGCGAGGATACCAGACTTCAGACGCATATTCTAGGCGCATTGTCACATATGAAGTGGTTTCACTCCCTTAAAATAAAAGTGGACAGTCCCTTCTGATCACTGATGCATAGATGTAGTGATCTGGTTAATTGTGTGGAGTGACCAACTCCCACATTGATATGCAGATTATCTGCATGAACAGTCCTTTGTGTGATGTGAGAGACTGGAACCCAGGGCAGAACCTCTCAAGTCATCACAGAGTCAACATCTCTTTGCCCATTTTGCCTAGCAAAGCAAAATGTAATGTGAAATTCATGGGTGTTGGCAGTACTGTTAGGTTAGGCTGTATACCAAGAGTTAGGGTAGACATAGGTTTGCAATGCTTTATTTAGAGAAGGCATATCAGGTCTTTTTTAAGCTTCTTCAGAGCAAACAGAGCTCACTTGGTGTTGTGTAGATGGGTCTACTATCTGCTTAGCTGACATGGATGTTTCCATTGAGGAGAGTACTCCAAGGTCTTTTCATAGTCAAGATTTCGTCCGTATAAATTTGGGCTACAAACCAATCCAAGACTGCTGGTCAACGTGAATGCTGCACGGTTTAACATGGGCGTGGCCGACAACGTGGTATGTGTGGTGAATGGCCGAACGCGATGCTAGCATTTACTTCACCGATTTAAGCAACAACTCCCAATTGTGACATGAACTGGAATCTCCATTGACCTCGATCAACTGAATTTCATATCCTTTACCAGTGCACTGGGTTAATTTAGTTAATTTGTGTTGAGTACTCAGTAAAATTCATGACTAGTCAAACAATTTGTTTTATTTTGGATCACAGTTTCAGACATGAGTTTGGCATATTTTTCTATCATGCTGTCCTGGCGTACTTCCAAACCCTTGTCTGATCCCGTCTTCCAAAGTAGTTGTAATCATATTTAAGGTATTTTACATGCAAGTCAAGAATCTAATGAGATTGCAGGACTATTAAAGGACATCGCTGGATAAGGAATGAATGACGCCCTCTATAGTTTTCATGAGAACGGATGAACTTGAAACATTTTGCATAATGAAGCGACATGCTCAAAGTTTACCTTTTGCTGGTTTTCAAAAAATCCCACTTTACATAAATTCCCCCAAAGTCGGTTTTATGTAAATTTATAATACAGGCTTCAATGGACAATTAAAATTTCCATATTTGAAGCCTTTAAAAAAAAAAAAAAAAAAAAATCCGCCAAAATATCAGTTGTTGGATGTTGGGTGCTATTGGGTGGTTAAATTTTGTCCTACCCATGGCCACACAACGAATGAAATGACACATCAGTCTTGATTTAAATAAACCGCCTCAATGAATACATCTTTTCACCTAAGCGCATTGCATTATGAGAAAAGAGTATCTGAGCACAATGATCCAGGTACACTATTTTTACACCTGGCCACCTCTAACACATACATTAATTTGTATCACTACCGATTAGTGTATATGCAAAGCGGCACCCACAGTAGGTGGAAGAAGCGGAGGCAGCCATTGCTTTCTATTGTTGGTACTCTAGGTTTTCTTTGTGGTCGGCAAAACATGCGAGACGGTGAATTTCTAAAGATTACGTAACGTTTTGCCTCTCTATCTATATAGAACCTCTTTGGTTATATAATCAAAATCTTAGCAGCATAAGCTATATACGTATTTGGGTATTGTTATAAAGGGCTGCTTCATGTAGCCTATTTGTAGCTTATGAAGGACAAAAGGTCTATCTATAGGCGTCACTCACAAGCGCCATGACAAAGGGCAGCTATGCAAAATCTTCTTGTTTCTTCATATAAGTAATCAATGGTCATTGAAATGGAGGCATGTTCTAAGCTTTGCTTTTTCCAGAGAGCACGCCCCTGAAGTTTCTCAGACTTTTCTCATTTTTTCTTGATACAAGTGTATTTTGGGGATAAAAAACGCCTTGCGTATATGATAAAGTAGTTGTCAAACACCAACTCAAAATTAATAGTGAAATATAAAAAAAAAAAAAAAAAAAATGTGTGGAGTGACCAACTCCCACATTGATATGCAGATTATCTGCATGAACAGTCCTTTGTGTGATGTGAGAGACTGGAACTCAGGGCAGAACCTCTCAAGTCATCACAGAGTCAACATCTCTTTGCACATTTTGCCTAGCAAAGCAAAATGTAATGTAAAATTCATGGGTGTTGGCAGTACTGTTAGGTTAGGCTGTATACCAAGAGTTAGGGTAGACATAGGTTTGCAATGCTTTATTTAGAGAAGGCATATCAGGTCTTTTTTAAGCTTCTTCAGAGCAAACAGAGCTCACTTGGTGTTGTGTAGATGGGTCTACTACCTGCCTAGCTGACATGGATGTTTCCATTGAGGAGAGTACTCCATCCAAGGTCTTTTCATAGTCAAGATTTCGTCCGTATAAATTTGGGCTACAAACCAATCCAAGACTGCTGGTCAACGTGAATGTTGCACGGTTCAACATGGGCGTGGCCGACAACGTGGTATGTGTGGTGAATGGCCGAACACGATGCTAGCATTTACTTCACCGGTTTAAGCAACAACTCCCAATTGCGACATGAACTGGAATCTCCATTGACCTCGATCAACTGAATTTCATATCCTTTACCACTGCACTGGGTTAATTTAGTTAATTTGTGTTGAGTACTCAGTAAAATTCATGACTAGTCAAACAATTTGTTTTATTTTGGATCACGGTTTCAGACATGAGTTTGGCATATTTTTCTATCATGCTGTCCTGGCGTACTTCCAAACCCTTGTCTGATCCCGTCTTCCAAAGTAGTTGTAATCATATTTAAGATATTTTACATGCAAGTCAAGAATCTAATGAGATTGCAGGACTATTAAATTTTATTGTATGAGTTAATTTACAACTTTGGGGTCAGAGTGAAATTTGTTCACCCTTTCGGGTTCACCGTGTGACGTAGAGTAACACTAGTTGTGCACTGCACAGTCACAGCCATCGCAAAAGTCCAGTTTACGTTGAATGTGACACTTTTTGGGGGCTTGTCCGGGAGATGCCATGTTACCTGTCACATTGTGTATCTCTAGAAAGTTTGAGCAATTTTTCATTTTCTGATACCGTAGGAAATTTGGTCATACAAAAAAACCACTTGTCGGCAGTTAGGCTCATCTGCACATTGGCTCTGTTTTGCTCTTTATTTCATTGTACCTTGTTTTATGTTCATGTAAGCTGCAGTGTTCATATCCAATTTATCTCTAGTGTATCCAAAACCAAATCCTTAGCTTCAGTCATGGATATTGCAAAGCTTTCACAATTAGGTGAGAAATTAGGATTTAGTGGTGAGGAATTACAAGCTTTTATTAAGAAAGAGCGCGATATTACTAGAAATGAGCGTGCTGCACAAAGAGAGGTAGTTAAAATGCAATTGAGAATAGAGGAATTAAAGAAAGAAAATACCGATACTGGTCATCATGGTCATGGTGGTGCTAGTGAGACTGAAAGTGGCCATCGTAAAGCCCCTGCCCGTAAGTTATCAGAGTTCAAAGAGGATAAAGACGATATCGATGCGTATTTGCAGAGGTTTGAGCGTTATGCTGAATCTAACCAGTGGAAAAAAAAAAGACTGGTCACTTTATCTTAGTGCATTAATGCATGGGAAAGGGTTCGATACATATAGTAGGCTCCCCAGTGAAGATGCAAATAACTATGATGTCCTTTAAATTCAGCTGCTTAGGGCATTCAGGCTTACTGAGGATGGATTTAGGAGTAAGTTTAGGTCTGCTAGGCCCGAACAAGGTGAAACTGCCCCACAGTATGCCACTAGGCTACTTAACTATTTTGATAGGTGGGTTGACTTATCTTCTGCAACAAAGACATACAATGGTATAGTTGATCTACTTATGCGAGATCAGAGGCCAAATTCATAAAACCTCGCTAGTTTAGCTGGCAACTAAGGCCTGGTAAGATTCTAAAATCCCTAGTATGCAACTACGGAGTTGACAACTAAATTGAAATTCATAAAACCTTACTAAGAACCTTGCTAACTAGTTAGTTACTAGGAAAATCTAGTTGCCAATTAGCTCAATCTTTTGTCTACAGAATTGGGTGCTTTCGGGCGGAATGGCCTTGGTTGCAGTGTGGGGAATGTAAATTCAATACATTAAATGACTATACCCTTTTGTGTTTGAGTCTGTTCATCCCAGAGCATTAACATGATTTGATCACCTGTGAACCATGATCAAAATGATGCCAATATAATTGTAGTAGCTTCCGTGTATATATATATATATATATATATATAGGCCTGTACACATGAGCAAACCTATAATATATATCGAGAGTTGACATACAGAAGGACGTAACTCAGCACTGAAAGAAATATTAAAGAAATTCTTGAATTCTGCTGTAATACTGCTTTTGAGAAATGTGATGTTTAATATTTTCGACTAAGCAAATCTATTCATTACTCAAAATGTAAACATCATAAAGTTCATATATGGTCTGTAAGCAAACATTATATAAACTTTAGTAAAACAAAAGATTCAATTAAATGAAAAAGAAAAAACATAAAATTTAAAGAAATTTTGTAATATTCTTCAGTAAGGTTGATCATTTATTTTATTTCCAATATATAAGCATTATTTTGCGAGGGCCTTGTATTACACAGTCCTCCTTTCCCGTTTCACTGATTTGCATACGGGCATTGCATATGTTAATGCAAAATGAAAATGAAGATCAAAAACTTTACTCAATTTTTTTTATCAAAGATAATACTATATATTGTTTCCACTTACACCTTCAATTCAATCACTAATTGTAGCAATAACTTCAGTGTTACTTGTCTTGTAAAATATCTTTACAGAATAATAAAATAGTTTTCTTCACTGATTTACCGGGGCCCAACCACCCTAGTGGCAGTTAGAGTGTGCACTGTACCTGGATCCATACTGCTAAATTTAGCCAGCCTGATTCTTAGATGCAACTAGCACTATAAGGTTTAGAATTTACACCAGTAATCAACTAGAGATTAGTTGGCAACTAAGTCCCTTTTAGTTGCCAACTGGGCTTAGTAAGGTTTTATGAATTTGGGCACCAGTTCTTGTATAGTAATAGGGATTGTCTTGTTTATTAAGGAGCGTAAGCCAAAAAATATGCCGTTGCAAACTGCCCAGACCAGTACATAGAGGCGAGAGGTCTGTGGGGGAGTTAGTGAGTAGTAGTATCTTGTGAAAGACAACCACAAGCAAAAAGGGCATGCAAGCTTTGTCTAGGAAATCTAAACACTTCCCCTCTCCACATCATGATACTAAACAGTAGTATGTTAAGAGTGATAGTATTGGCACAAGGCGTTTTCATTTGTGACAAAGTAGGACATAATTGCGAAAGATTGCTATAAACGTCCCACGGCTTTGAAAGAGTAGCCGGCAGACGGCACCTCATTACTCGAACTTTGGTAAAAAAATAGGACAACCCAAGAGGACCAAGATCTAAGTCTGATGGTTAGTCAGCAGTAATAGCCAAGCTAAAGCTACGGAGTGTACTGCTTGCTGTTGCGGATGTTTGTTCAGCAGCAAGTCAAAAGCAAAATAATTAAACATCGGTTGCCTAGTAGTCACAAAGAGCTAGCAGTGAACCTCATTGCACTAAAAATGATGGTTCATTAACAAGTCTGGGTCACAAATTGCCAGTGGAAGTGCTGTGCAGTCATAAGGGTGTACAAAAGATGCCTGTGTCACATGGTTGTATTGGTGGCACTGACGTCGTGTTCTTAGGATACGGTTGTAGTACAGGTGTTATAAGCCGTAGGTGTTTCAACGAGCAACTACAGGTGATACAAGAATGGTGTACTAATTGATGGCACCCGTAGGAATGTTCCTGTTGCCTTCTGTTGGGGTTGATACTCCGTTCAGAGGTGTAGTTGAGAGACCTTTGTCACTAATCCCGCTTTTGACTTGATTCTAGGCAACATTCCAGGTGTCCGTGACCGTCTGATCCAAATCAGCATGGAAACCTAGTTGCTGTCCTGGAGGTGGTAATGCAATGTAGAATTTGATTGTGATAGTGCCAATGTAGACTTCGATAGTTGTGGAGATGTAGATAAAGATGTGAATGGTGCTGTTCGAATAGGAGCAAAAGAAAGATAGTGAAAGCCAATGAAGGACTCAGGTGCCTACAGCAGTGCTGAATTGTGTCTGCAGCTGAGTTGCAGCGCAAGCAGGCTCAGGAGTGAGAGAGTCGAGTAAGAATGTATGAGATGGCCAGGGTCTGTGTAGATCAGGGTAAACTCGCTTGCGGCAAACACTTCCAATTTATTGCCAAGAATGTATTGTTCCGTGAATTCCGTCAACAATCTGTCAAATTTTGGAGAAGTAGTACAATCAGGTGGTGGTTCCCCCAACCATATCGTATTCAAGTTATGAAAGTAGCTCACGGAGTCGCTTTGAAGGTGGTCATGCAGGTGTTAACAGAAACTACTTGACAGTTTTAGTCACTGTTTATGGCCAGGGAGTCAGGCGTATAACGAGCGATTTTCGCCGTTTCGTGGACATAAGTCAAGTACATTGCCCAAGGGTCGTGTTACGAAGGTCCCATTAGGTAGTTTGCCGTTGATGATGGCCGTTTAGCAGCATAGCTATGGATATTGTTGGGTCTAGTTATCCTGCTGACGGAACGTGGTCACAGGTATATCTCACAGTAGGGACTATGCTACTCGTTTCAGAAGCGGTTCCCCTTCTACACATCGACCATTTGTTGAGAGGCACTGTTGGGAATCTATTCAGGGTGAGGATTTCCAAGAGAGGCCTTATCTGATTAGGGTATTATCTCTCAGTGTACATTTGCAGATTATGGCAGAGATAGAGATTAAGAGGACTCTCGATCCGACCGCTAACTACAACAACTTGGCACCCAATGTGTAACGGTTTGTGTGAGCGATCGTAATGCTGTCCTCAAGAGATGTTGAAAAAATGTGCGAGGAGTCGTGACCACGCGACTGGGATACGTACATCAATGCGCTTACTTTGGCAATTATAGGGAAACACCCATTCTAGTACAGGGTTCCCCTTTGAACTCTTATAATGGTCGATTGTTCGTGGTCTTGTGATATATGTTAAGGCATTTTGGACTGTGAGTTACAGGAGCAGAACCAAGAAAACGTTTCAATCTGTTCTTGATCTTCAGACAGACTTCAAGAAACAGGTGAACGGGCAAGAGAGCAGCTTGTGAAAGTCTCAGGGTAGGTACAAAATGTACTAGAACAGGAAGACCAAGGCAAGGAAAATTTGATGTCGGAGACCAAAGTGTTTTGTTGCTCCCTACAGACAACAACAAACTACTATGCATGGAAAGGTCATTTCAGGAGTTCGTAAGGTCGGCGTCCTGGAACAAAATCAATTAGACCCAAGGTTGAAGACTTTAATGAACCTCCTAAAGTACTACCATAGAGATGAGGAACAGCAGTCTGTGATGAGAGAAAACAATCTGGTGTGTGACGGCCTGGTTGTTATTGGAACTTGCATGTACGTCAGTCATTGAAAGTGAAAATGAGATGGACAATTCGGTTGATTTTGGAAAATAGTCCAATGAACATCTCCGCCTTCAGCCTTACATGGTGAGAATTATGATTGCCAACGTAAATCAACAATGATATTACAGACCATGACAGACGAGCAAAGTAAAACGTGAAGATGTTGTTGTGGGTATACCCACTTAGTTTCTTTACTGATCTGCCAGGAACTACCCACTTAGGATTTCATGACATTTTATAAAGCTGACTGACAACACTCCCATCCGCAGTGGCCGTATCCAATTCCACATGCATTACGTGAGACTGTTAAGGAGGAAAGTCAAAAGCATGATTGGACTTAGGAGTGTAGCGCCTTCAGGACAGTATATGCCTCACCTCTGTTGTAGTGAAGAAAATCGATGGTAGAAATCGGTTTGTTGAGACAGTCGCAAAATTAATGCCATTACAGTATTTGATGCTTAACATATCCTCCTCACAAGAGATTATTTGCAAAGTTAGGGTAATGCTCATACTCTTCAAACTGACCGTAGCAAGACGGTTTGACAAGTCCCTTGACGTAAAACAGCACAAAAACCATGACGGGCATTCGTCCACAACAATGGCCGTACCAATTACTAAGATGCAGTTTGCACGTGTCAACGCCCCTGCTAATTGTTCCAGAATTATGAGAAGTTGCTTGAAGACTAGCAGAGGTAGAGAACTAGACTGATATAGAGAGTACACACCTCCTCAGGGAAAGTCATTGAGAGGCTGCTGAAGCAACTGAGAAGGGACTTGAGAGAGCGAATTTGACAGCTAAACCCTCCAAGTGTTTTCTTTTGGTTTTGGGAAGTTGAATTTTAGGTCATGTAGTTGGGAAAGGTCTTTTGCAACCAAATCCACACAAACTTGAACTAATCCAAACGCCCCTCGTCCTCAGACAAATAATCAGTGGGATCCTTTCTTGGACTTGCAGGATTTTACAGACGTATATTCACACTTGGGAGCCATAGCAGCACATGACTGACAAACGAAAGAGTGTGTACCTAACAAGATCAAGTGGGAGTCGAGTCAAGAAGAGCAGCATTTGTACTCTGAAGAGTAATGCGATGGGCATTGTTATTACAGGCCGATAGTGTCAGGATGGAAGCCATTAAGGGCTGCGCGAACGTTGGAGCCGACTACATGAGCAGGAATCTGCATGAAAGTTTTTAGGATTTGTGTTTTTTCCTTACAGTTTATTTGTTCACCGTGTGACGTAGAGAGTAACACTAGTGTGCACTGCACACTCCCAGCAAGATACGAGTTATTAATGCTCAAAGCCATACATGCATCCTTAATTTAAACTGTAATAATAATTGGGTTGTTGTTGGGACAATACAATACAGAGGTATCGTAATTATAGTTTAAAAGAAGGTAAAAGGGTAGCCACATTGTTACCCATCTTAACTTTTTGCATGTTTAAAGAAAACAGCAATCCAGATAAGATAGTCAAATGGGTCAAATAACGTAATCCCATACCTAATTTACGCCTGGTTAAAATGTGGTTGTAGTTTGTGTAACGACATATAATACAAAATAATGTAGGTTTACTATTTTAAAGGCGGCTGTTAGCTTGCCATCTTGGAATTTTGACAAATGTCCATACAGCGATATGGCAATAAGGGGTTTCTAGTGATCAAAATACAGTATCTCCAAGTGCAAAGCATTAAGCATGCATATAGACATGGAATCAAGCCTCTAAAATGCAAAAAGTGCAGAGCACTTGACAATAGACGGATGCGTTGAAAGGCATTCTAGAGGTGCCTGTTAAAGTAACAATTGCAGAGTGTGATCAATTGCAACAGAGTTTGAAACACCTGCAGAAAATATTTTAGGTGTTCAGTATGTATTCACGTAGCGTAAATAGGTGTTATAATGGAGGAGTAGTTGTTAAGATCATTGTAATGATTTGAGAGCATTATTGACTTTGAGGCAGCCTATTGGCTGTTGTGGCCAAGGTATTGATGAAATTACATCAGTTTCCCAAAACTTTCTGTGCTTCGAAAACACCTTAGTACGAGAACAATAGTTGTTCTTTCGGGGGAAATACTTGCAAGGAAACTTTTAGTGATTTTGGGACATGGTAGCAGCCATTAGTGGCATATTAAAAACAAATTTGCACACCCTCCAAAATTATTGGCTTAGGTCCTAATGAACTAAAATCTATCAAGAGAAAAAAGTGTACTCCATTCCATCCTTCCGGCTGTGTGCCTAAAACTCCACTGACATACCACCAAATATGTCATGTGTTCGCCATGAGTGCTCTGTATGCAGCGTTGTTTCGCACTGTACCCAAATGGCCCGGTATACAAGGTCACGGTTATTCCGTACACTGACACTCGCGTCATGGAGGGACACTTCAAGTTTCTTTGTATAGTTTGATATGTCAGATTAGATCCGTGGGATTCGTGCCAAAGTGATTTTAGTGGATAACTTTGTCAATTTTGGGGTGCTGATTCAAATAAGTTAGGTGCCATTTTTTTCAACCGCCCTCAGTCGCAATTTGGAATTTCAAAATGGGCCCGCCATTTTTCCTGAATGTTGTACCTTATATCTGGGCTGAGCAACTTAGAGGGGTAAACATGGTGCCGCAATACCCACGTTGTTGATACCAGGATTCCATGCAAAGCATGGTCCCTACTTGTAACTGATTTGGTGTGGCCGCCATCTTGAATTCAAATGGTAGCCTTTTTCAATTACCATGATGTACAATTGTCCCATATCTTGGCTAACGTAGAAAAGTGAAAGAGGTGGCAATACCCATGTTTGGATAACCGGGATTTATTTAAAAAGCATTTCCTTATTGTATCTAATAGAAATTTGGTTTTAGTCGCCATATTGAATTTTAAAAATGGCCCCATTTATATATCGTGGACGTGTAGTCAACGGGAAACTGCAGGTCTTATAATCAGTTATCCGTCGATTTTAGAATCCGATAAGCCTAATTAGACGCCAACGCCCTTTATAACAGACTAAGTGCGAAATTCACCTTGCGACGGCATTGGTAAACTTATGGGCGGGATAATTAAAGAAATATGGCATTGCGTAAACTGCATGGGTCCTGCTCTCCAGAGATGGAGCTGTTTAATATTTTCAGTTAAATCTGAGATTGTTTGTAACAATTAGAGTTGTAAAGGTGATGAATACTTCCAAATAAGTACTTATTTTACGCCACTATTAGCTTGGTTTGATTTGTCAGACTTCAATAATTAAATTTATGAGTAAATACGTTACACAAAGACAGAGGGTGGAGCAAGGAGACACAGAGATAGGCCAAAGTTTATAGGATGCTATCATCATCGATCTACCTTTCCGCGTACTGAAAACATTTTTCCGAGTAGGCCTTAACTGCAAAGCCTTCGATATACTTTTCCGCCTAGTTGCAAGCCAGAAGTGTCCAGATAAAATTTATACGGACTATCATCAGCCCAACGTGACCATTCATGGAAACCAGATTTGTTAAGGAGACCTCAACTGATTATACTGCCCTATATAGGCTTACAGTGCTTTGCCTTGCTCAAGGAATATCATTTTGTTGTAATCCTAATCACAAAAATGTCATAACACTAATCTTGACGAAAGAGCATGATTGAAAAACTGCCAATCTTGAACAGGGAACGGCTTTGAGAGTTGGTGAGGTCCATGATTGTTTTGTTTCACCTGTCAGCGATCACAAGTATCTATGAATCTAAAACATGAAGTGGTCTTTATCACAAATCGACAATCCATCAAATCTTATGGAAAGCGTTTTTTAAGCGTGGTGTAGAGTACCAGTAACGCAAATATCCCCCATGGTTCTGCTATGACCTCTTTTTGAAGCAAACTTTTGCAGCAGTGCAGCTAGGAAAACTTTGTATACCACAATTCCTGAAAGTAGACGAAACACTCCACAATAGGCGTCCTATGAGACAAGAGATATGGTGGGTGTCTTGAAGAGGTAAAGTAAAACTTCAGAGACCAGATCCGAGTGCAATTGGTCAAGACCTTCCACAGATGGCAAAATAATTCTCCTGAGTTATATGAAACAGGAAGAGGGTTACTTTGATTCCAGCAAATAGACGGGGATAGTTGGAGCTTGGTCTTGGTGCCCTTGGGGACGCAGTCAATAATACTCTGCTCCTGATCTCTACAAAATATGCTCGACATGTACCAATTGTCTTGCCCAAATAAAGGAGTTCCCGGCACTGACCAGAAACTTGGGAAGCTCTAAAATATGGGATGGTGATTCATGGAGACTAGGTCAGGCCTTCCATTCAACAAACATTTGACACCTTATCAGAGTTTTCTTGTTATCGCAGATCACCTTCTCCTACGATGGCCTTCTTCTAATCCCAAATGACAGAGTCTTTGTCCATGTCATTGATGAGCTAACAGGGACCCACCAATAACGTCAGGTGACTTAACACCAGCCGATGACATCAAGCGGGTTGGAAATCCAATACAATTTGTGCATTATAGACGCCATGGCAGTTGTTCGAGTGATCAATAAAGGTCCAATAATGGTACACTGCTCTTATTTTGCCAACACCTTTGTTTGAAGCCTCCATAAGATTGTATCCGGGTATGATGAAGATGTGAATCTCTTTGACCGATATATTATATTGATACCTCACTGAAAGCTCAGACACTGGCAAGGTCTGCTGGCAGTGATGCAGTTTGTCAAGTTTGACATCAGAGTTTTCAAATTATTACCACTGAAAACCCTGCTGTCTAATATTTAAACAAAGTTTCACGACAGATTACGTGGGGAAATCTCTACTCCATTAATATGAAGATAGCAGCAGCAGGGTCTTAGTTTGGCATCCTCCTCGTATTCCAACAAACCAGTGTGTGTATGGCTCCAATATTGGTGAGCACTCACTCGAGAGGTAGACACCTGATCCCAATGCGTGTACTTGATGCGTCCAAGAATGACGGACCTCAGGCATATAGATGTATCATGTAGCCAGACCCGGATGTCTTCTTTAGCTAATGGATTTGTGTTCCAATCCAACAGCCTTCCAGATGAGCTTCACTTCATTACCGAAAAGGAAAACGAATCGCACAGTGACATACGTGCAAAGGTGTGTAGCATTGGGAGAAAAAAATATAGTTTACTATCGCACTCTTTAAGGTCTTAATGAGGGAGGAAAATTTGCTGGCATATCAAGATGTAGGTGGATGAGGCCTAGATTCAATCTGTGACGCAATGGGTGTATTCCAGAAATTTCGTGAGTATACTTCGACCTAGACGTATGTTAATTGTTTCTTTAAACTTTGTGGTGCATGGTGGTGTATGTCAAGAACCGCAAATGCAGCACATTGGCCCAAGAGCAGCCCGTAAATTGCAGCAACTTTGGTACACAATTGGATTCAACGTAACAAAGTCCAGAATTCCTATCCTCATCATCATCTGTCGTCTGTAGACGGAACGTCGAAAGCATCTGAGACAAATTGCACCAGGTTGCCTTATCCTTCATGATTTCTGGCATTTCACTGCTATACATCCAATATCTTTAGCAATGACCTCAGGATAACTAGTTTCCTGTCACGGCTAAGTTTTCTCATTCCAGGTGGTGTCCATAAAATCAGGTGAAAGATAGGTGGTCAATTGTCTGCATGCAGTGACCTGCAAACTGGAACTCCTTTTTAATGGTTCTTATGGAGTGGTATAATCTCCTTATAACCTCCATTGTTGGAAATATGATCTCTCCAGCTGATGTTAAGTACTTTCTAAGAAGTTGTATATAACATCCATTGATTCCTGGCCCTCAAGCCTTTGGGGGCATGGTCCAGTCTCAGTCTCCATAGATGAGTAATACTCTCTAACACATGCCCTGAAGAACTTAGTTCTATCCCTTACTAGGTACTGGGTCACCCATGTATCATTTATTTTTTTTTTTTCTGTGATGGAATGCAAAAAAAATCCTCTTCGCATTTTAATTATTCAAGTTTGCATATAACAGTTTTTTTGTAATCCTAAAAAGGTGAATAACATGGGAGTATTAACTTCCTTGCTTCACGAAAATATTATTGGATTAATGCCTACAATCCTCAAATAAATGTTTTTTCTGAAAAATAAACGTAGTCTGGTGAAAATAATCTTCATTTACTGAAAGGACAATCCAATATCTAAGTCATGTACTTTCAAGGATAGTGTTTAAAAATAGTAGAAATTCGTAATTTTATATACTGATATTTGGGTTCCATTTCATTGACATTACATTATAAATCAAACATAAAAGTTGTCTAGTGGCGGCCATTTTTACAAAATCTTCCTGGTTTTCTGAGTTTGAACTAATAGGCATGCAGTGATTTGTAATTATCATCAAGTACATGCAATGCTCCCATTTTTAGCTGCTTATTACTGGTAAATGGTTTGAATTTTAAAAACAATTGTAATAGATATGTCGGCCATGTGAAATCCAAGATGGCGGCAAAGCCAAATGTCCAAATAATCCAGTGCTGTTAATGGAACCCCTAGTATCATAACATGGGTATTGCCACCATTTTACTCTTCCCTTTTGCTCACACGCCAAGAAATAGAACATAACATATTTAAAATGGCGGCCATTTTTTTTTTTTTTAAATTCAAGATGGCATCAACCAAATCACACATGTGTAACTTGTCATAAAGCAGTCTGTGTGTATATATTTTCAGCTATCATCAACATCTGAAAGAAACCCCCCCCTTCTTGCTGCTGCCATTGTGTTAATGATATTTAACTTCACGAGTAATCCTATTTATATCTATATTATTAGAAAAATGTGAATTTTTTTTGTGAACTTTCATATTGTTTTCTAAAGTTGGATATGTCACTATACAATAGTACTCCTCTCATATGCCGACCTTTCCTCAATTTTGCCGACTGTTGCTAATAAAATTGACTTCCTGTTTTGTTGGCAATGTGCTCATTTAATCAAGCTGTGTGTAGTATATACATTGCATTGTTGTTTATATTTGCCAACCCTTTGTCCTTGCTCAAATATGTGGTCAAATATGATTTCTGTTTATAAATACCCGCTTGCAAAAGGTCATTAGTTTATTGACTCCTATGCTATAATCACGTGTTTTTTTATTGTCGTTAAACAAAGAACAAATTAATTATATGTTCTGACCTCTTCTCATTTTGCATTTTAAAAATACACTATTTACAGTAAATATTTTCATTATCACACAATTTACAGTATTTTATATCCAGAATATATGTATATAAATCGTGTTCTTGGTGTTAGATGTACTAGCCTGCTACAATTATTTATTGAAGATTCTGTTATAACGTCTCGTAGAACGTCAAAGGTCAAAATACCTTGGCAACACAAATAAACGAACGAGCCTTGTGCAACAAGTGATCTAAATTTTATATAATATAACAATTTTAATGATTTTGTCATTTGGTTTCAGAATTTGGTTATGTCAAACACATTCACATCTACACAATTAGTTAAGATTACTTAGGGTTTACTGTGTCTAGCTGTGTTGAAAGCGTTGCAGTTCAACGATGATATGTCCTCACAGCGAGACCTCCAAAATGTGGAAGCCTGCAAAGTCACACATAAATATCCATGGTATCTTCCATAAGAATCTTTCTTAGTTCTGAAGATAATTTTGTCCAGCAGTTTTCAAGACGACGAGGCGTTCCCTCGACGACACTAATGTTCCCCAATAATAAATCCAGGTAATATACCACCATCAGTCCGTGCTATTCCTCATATAGGACTCACAAATTGGAATCCCTCTTTAATTCCGAAAACTGAGCTCTTTGGCTTAAAAGACGACAGCAACAGTTTCCGCGGCACCAAAGTAGATTAAAATCCTGGCATATATTGTAGAACTCAAATCTAACATTATTGTAGAGTAAACCTACTATAATTATAACTGTAAGCTCAGAGCTCTATTTAGTCCTGATTTCACACTGCTGGCTTCAGTCCTTCCAGTGACAGGTATTTTTAACTACTTGCAGCTAGATTCCCCTTTCTAACAATAATCATACATCATCCTAATGCATAAACATAACCTAGCACTGTCAATCAGATTCACAAAAATTACATCATTTCACATTATAACTTTGGGGAATTACCTATCCTCAACATGTTTTGATCTTAAAGATAATCAGTTGACCTCGTTTCTAAGTTTACAAATCTGGGGGAATTCTCCCTTTCCCCCACGTCTTATTGATGCAATCTAACCGGTCAACTTGGACCAAACAACCTATGGAAATTCCCTATTCTCTTGTCAACATAACAAAACCTTTTCCCCATGAGAAATCTTTTCTCAATAAATTTTAAAATCCAAAATTTTTTGAGGGTAATTATAACAATACACTATCAAGTTACAATGTAATCAGTACAAGTAAGGCGAATTTTTTCAAATGAACCCTTGGTAATCACACACATGGGTATTGCCAACCCACTTTACTCCTCAGTTTGCCCTAAGCCGAGATATAGGAACAAAAAATACTGAAAAATGGCGGCCATTTTTGAAATCCAAAATGGCGACTGAAGGCGTTGTTGAAAAATGGCACCTAAAATTTTTGAAATCAGCACCCCCCATAAATTGGACAGTAGCTAATTAAAATTAATTTTGGCATCAAATCCCACGAAAACATAACAAACTGTCCTATACTTATAATATAAATCATGGATTGATAGTATTGCATCATGATTAAAATTTTGTTTTGCTAAGACATTAATAGATCTTGATTTTTTAAGTTTTTAGCTCAAAAACGTGATTTTTTTACCCAAAAAACACCCTGCCACCAAAGTTTTTGACCACAACCATCATTTTTTAAAATTATTTATTACTATCTTTCGAATAGAAGTGGTTGCGTTTTGTTGTACCGAGGGGAGGGGTTGTCGACAATTTTGCAGTTCAAACCGCTCCACTAAATACTTTTGGCAAGACGTTACCGAGCAACATCCACAAGGGACGGGGCTTCAGTTGATCGCACGGGCGAAGTTACGCGCATCACGCTTAAAGTACGCTTATTTTGTAAAGAGTATAGTATGCATTTGGACCGATGAGAATCGCTGTCAATGCAGTATTTCATTGCAAAGTTCATTAATGTGCTTGAGTGTTATACCTTTCCTGACCAGATATCCCGAAGATTCCTTTCTGCTTCTCTATTATCACACTTTCTCAATGCTGCCAGTATTTCATCTCTTGTAGCTTCTTTCCCGTTTAATTCCCGCCATTTTCGTAAGACTGCCCGTGCTTTTAGGTCCACATTTTTGGTATCTGCACCGCGCTCGGCCTTCTCAACCTCCTGATGGCTAATATTTAGATTTTCAAATAAACAATGCAAACCATCAGGGGTCAGTTGTCCTGTTATGTCGACGAAATCTTGATCTGTAGCCATATTAGCTGCAATAAAAAGAATACAAACAAAAACAATGCTTATGACAGGTACGTGGGCTAGTCACCAGTCCGCGCTGGTGACCATATTGGAAAAACAATTACACATACGGTCATTGTTATCTACGACTGTGAAGATTTATTATATGCAAATGAAGAGATATTTGACCAATAAGGGAGCATTCTAACCCAAATAGGTTTTGCAAGAGTAAATTTATCAAACTAAGATTACTGTTGAAACTTGTCAGATTTAATATACTCCCCGCCTAAAAAATCTGAACGATATAAATTACTGTATTAAAAAGGTATGTAGGTATGTAGGTGAATTATAATAATAAATGCCAGGAGCGTTGTTCGCGTAATGTGTTTGCTTATTGACCTGTGTCCCAGTGGCGTAGCCAGAGGGGGGCAGCTCCCCCCTGTGGGGAATCTTCCCCCCCCCCTTTTCCCCTGAAAAAAAGCTGGCCACGCCACTGCTGTGTCCTTAATGCATTGATAACGAAGCATGATGTGGAAGTTTGAGAGATTTATCCAGCTGGCTTGGCGCGTTCATTTGAAAGCAAGTTTGAGCACGTTGATGGCCATTTCAACATCGTTCGGATTTTTTTAGGCGGGGAGTATATAAATCGATTTGTCGGAACAAGATAGCCCTAAATGAGTGAGCGTCTACGCCTGTCTCAAAAAAATGGTACACTCAAAAACCGATTTTTTTTTTCAATCTTTCTCTCAAATAAATACGTCGTAATTGTATATCACTTAAAGAGAGAAAATACCAGGCTTGCCAGGAATTGTTTGGTTCATCTCATTTGCTTTGTTTCAATCAGAGATAACTCCAGTTTCCTGCGGCACACAAAAATCGAGTTTGTGCCACCTTTCAGGTTTAGTGAAAACGGTGAATGAATTTGTTAAACATAAGTTTATTCACACTTGAGCATATATGAACATCTTTAAAAAAGGGATTAACTTCATAAGAAACTCTAAAAGTTACTTAATGGTGGAAGTTATTATCAGTAAGTTTTGCACTGGCTTTAGATAGTGAATAACATTCCGACATACTGGCTTTGTTTAGAAGAGAACCATGAGCTTACAGCCGCCGTACCACAACCTGTAGGGGAGTTTTATATGGTCTTGAAGATATCATGAAACGCAAATTCCTACCAACATTTTGATACTTTGCTTCCAAGTCAAATTTTTTATTGACTTCATCAATCATGTAGTAAATGCATCAAATAGAGTAGTGCAATTTCTTAAAACCTTTCTCATTTCTTTGGGATTTGGGTGTTTATTTGGTTTCAATTACTTCCTTCTGGCATGATTTTAGACAGATCCAAATGTGTTTTTGAAATAAAGTCAAAGTTCCATTTCTTGACGTGCAATAATATTTGTATTGTTTTTATTTATGAAAAGATGTTGATTATGTTGACTATTAAACTGTGTCGTAACACTAACTAGACCGTCTTTTTTGTTTCCTTTACTCTGTGTTTGTTTCTCTTTTCAAGTTGCAATCTTTTGTTTTGAGGTGTTATCTCTCACACAGCAATGATAAAGAAACGCCAAAGAGGCAGGAAGTGGATAGCGGCTTTTTCTGCCGATTCATGCGGTTGTAATGCATTAGCATTGTCCTTAAATTTTAACTATTTTTAACAGCTGATGGCCAGCAGCAAGCAGGACCAATTTAATAGTATTTCAGCAATTAAATTCACAAATTAACATTTTCACATCATTAGCATAAGGCAAACATTATACCACGCCATAAAAGCCTATGGTAGTAATCAAACATGCAAGATCAGATTTAGCATTTGCGAGCAGTATGAAAATCAAAATGCATTACCTTCAAATTTCTGCTATTTTACAAGGATGGCAGCAGCAAGAAGGTCATTTCAATAGTACTCAGTCATTAATTCATACATAACATTTCATCATTATGGCAGAAAGGCAACATATTCCACTCATAAAAGAGTCCTATTGGTAGTGTCATAAATGCAAGATCAGTTTGAGCATTTGAGCAGTTTGA
>JAMKCH010001254.1:0-38247 GCA_023653785.1 Ophioderma brevispina
ATTAGGCTTCTGGTTTTAGCACACCTAGAAATCCAGTCTAGAATGTTAACACATAAACTAATAAAAAAGGTGTGTTCGTTCAGCTTTATTTCACTAAATAAAGTAATGCTGTAGCCCCTTCCAATAGACGTAAAGTGATGTAAAATGTTGAAGATTTAATGACTATTTGTAAGATTCACAAACGGTGCTGGACCTTGTATTGTTAGTTCTGAGATATTGTTAAGCAAAATACAATAATTAAGGACAGTAGAATCCAGACATGTTAACAATGTATCGAACGTTTCCTTGAATTGAATCGCTAGTCGTCTCTTTCATCCACCTACCTCCCTTGTGTCTCATTCACACCGTTCTTGCCAAACTTTTCACCTACAAACCACACTCACACATGCTCGCCACTTGATTTTGAAATTCTATACCTTTTGCAACCTGGCAAATCTGGACTTCATTCAGCACATATTAAAACCACAAGGTGTGGGTGGATAGAGCATAACAAATACAATTTGTATACCCCGTTGTATTGCCTTATTAAGTTTGAGAACCCTGTGGCGTAAGTCACAGTGGGACAAGAAATGTATGCCACCAAATATCTAAAGGGTTTCTGACAAGATGGGTGCGTTATGTATGTTCATTTGTGCCATATAAACCTCCCTGAGGATGTATGTGCACCGCATTTTTTGTAACAAGATGTTACTGGTTTTTGCCTTTTAACACTTTGTACACTAGAGCGGGTTTCCAGCAACGGCGTTCACATTGGTTATAAAGTTGTCAGAAACGTTCACCTTTATGGTTTTATTCATAAAATCCGACCTATAGACATACCCAACAGATTAAACGCGACTTATCATTACCCATTGATTATTACAAAATGGCCTCAGGTCATCGATTAGAATCAAAACAAAAACAATATGCAGCAGTGTGCGAAGAACCTACACATGCCATAACTACCCTCCGAGAAAACTATCTACTGCGACGAACAATGGCATGGTTTTTATTTCAGTAATAAATTTTCTCATGGACGACACGCACCTTGCTTTGCTTTCTGGTAGAACTGTATTTCAGATTCTCGATTCCCCCTTAAGCGGATAATCTCATTAAAGAGAAGCCTTTGAATGAGGAACTTATATTTGGCAGAGCTATATATGACCTTACCGCAAAATATCAACTCTGTAATGACCTTGTTCAAATGACATCATCATTTGATGATGAAATTTGATCGTTTCGAGTATTTCAGAAGAAAAACCTATACATATCGAGAGATGAATGCTTTTGTAGGTTCTCACAGACCGCCCTGTCTAGGAATATTTAAAAGTGTCTCAAAGTCAAATTGAACAAAATATTTTGCACAATATAATTTATCTATCAACAATTTATCTATAATTTATCTATCAACAGTCCAGAAGAAAGCGTACAAGTACGTACATACGTCATAATTTCCCACAATGCAATGCAACTTTTTAAAGAAATACATATGGTTTTAACATTTCACCCCGGGGCAGTTTATTTTTACAGTTCTGAAGCTGCAATCTTCACTACATAGAGTTTTAAAGCTTATTAATGTATGTGCGAATTTTTGATATTTTTTCAAATAAAAGATATTAATTAATTAAGAAAATTAACATGACGTAATCAATAATATTTTTTTCAATAATTAAATTTTGACATATGAAATCAAAATTTTGACACATAGAATTTGTTTATAATGTTGTTTGGCATTATAAAATAAGTATCCTTTCTCGTCTGCGCTGATCAACCTTATTCTTTAAATAAGTAAAAACAAATAATTTAAAACAATATCACCATCCACACGATACTACGTATTTGAAATGAAAAAAACAAACCTACCATAATAAAGTACCTTAAAGTCGAGTTAATATAGCTTTACCAGTTCTTGGGATCGCACTTTAAATCTTTAAAATAAACGTAAAGGTATAGCAGTTATTCCTTAAATCGTGGAAAATCGTGTATTTACCACACCCGGCATCCTAAACTACACAAGCAGTGTTATACCAATTTGGCACGTCTGTAACTATATTTACCAATGGCACCGTCCCTCGAGCACATTGGTACAAGCGTAAAGAAGTTAAATATTTTACATAAAATAGCCTTACTGAACATGCTTATTACGTTTTGAAAATATCAATGTCATGTATGTGAAGTAAGGTGTTAGTAATAGATTTGAGAAAATGCAAAACTTCATATTATACTTAAAGCTTTCCTTTGATTCTGTTATTTTTGTTATAAAGTGGTAACACGTTGGCTTTGGATCACTTTTGCAATCGATTCTCTAGTGCCTTAAGGGGTTGTACTTAATCCTTATTTTTTATGGATCATTACTTTTGAAAGATTTTTCCCAAAACTTGGGTATTTGTTGATATTAATATATTTTGATAATTAGAAGGTCGAAAATGTAATTCCTTCACACAGGCGGTATAAGCATACATAATGAATATTAACTGCTATCCTTCTTGATATAAATCAGAATAGAAAAAAAAAATAATCATAAATCTTAGTACCAGACAATTTCGAACGGTTTGAATTCTTATATTGAATTCGAACTTTACACACACACAAATATTGTCACCTATCCGTTAGTTTGCATGCATAATACGACATACTAACAATTAGGAACCAAATCAATACTCAACCAGCGGGCGTTTTCCGGTTCTGCACGGTTCCAGGCGGTTCATTTAATCCGCTCAATCTTCTGAATCATTTAATCCGATTAATTAATTCAGCAAACTCAATGAATTAATTGAATCGCACAGAACAGGGCAGAACCGGAAAACGCCCGCCAGTTGAGTATTGAATTCGTCCCTTACATCTTGTGCGGAATAAATTGTGTTGCCAATTAATGCAATGGTTAGTTGACATTCAGGGCGTTTTTATGTAATTATTTCAAGAAATGATGCGTTACCGTTGAAAAAGGGTCAGGTTGTCCTGGAACAAACATTCTTATTTGACTATTGCTGTTTCGATACCAGTGGATAATTATTATGTAGGCTTACCTCCTTTGTGAACGAATTAAATCGTTCAACGTGCACATAAATCGGGACAAACACCTTTAAACACTGCAAATAAATAAGAGAATGAAATTATATTTTGAGTATTTTCAAGGTCACAAATGAAGGATGGTGGATGCTATCATATTCCCAAATCAAATATGGAAGAGTTGACATAGTAGTTGTAAATTAAGAAAATCTCAAATTCTGAAAATAATTTTACCCATAGTAATGAATAACAGAAGTTCCTGTAGAATAAGTTTAATATTTAATTGCAAAAACCTATGTATCAGTCAGATATTTGGTGTCAGTTCTTACATTATAATCTAGTTTGTATGGATCGTTGACTGCTCTTTGTTCAGCAAAGGCACTATCAGTGATTTGCTAAATTAGAAAATTTAAAAAAATAATCAAAATCAGATTTTACATTTCTGTAACAAGTATAGGCATCATAACATACCCTGCAAATGATAAGACCAAAACCACCCTAATATGGACAAAATCGGACATTTAAGTCATTACTGTCCATACGGACACTTGTACAACGCGTAATTGAATGGAGATTAATCCTTTGGGAACTAACGGCGACTCAAGTCGCCGATCAAAATTACTATCTGTTAATTTCTGCTTCAAAAAGGTAAAAAAATGTTAATTTTCCTGGGCACATTCAGAATTAGCATGAACAATGCATTTATATGAGTCGAAATAAGCCTATAGTTCTTGTTGGTGTTTTAGATGGTTTTCCAAACCACCTGCAAACATTTGGAAGGTCCCTTCTAAAGCCACTGACTTATGTGTTACAACGTATACAGAACTGGCCAGGCCCCAAAGGGTTAATATCTTTGAACACTGCCGTTTTCTTCCTTTTCTGTTAATTCTTCAGTTGGAAAAAGTAACTTATGAGAATTCTACAGACTTATTCTTCACTTTTAAGCTTTTCGAAGTAAATTTCAAATATTTGACTCCTTCGAGTGGATCGCTGATAGTGAGTTTAATCGCACGTCAATACAACCGCGATAAAAAATAGACAGGAAGCCTACATTTACTAAAATACATGTTTACATTTGCAGGAGAAGATCTTACTATTTCAAAAATGCATTCTTGCTATTATTTCATTTCTGTGTAGCAAATGTTCCATGTTGATCTTCACATAGGTGACGATTAGGTAAATAAATTTGACGAATTGTGAACTCATCTTGATGACCGTGCGCAAAACCCACTTCCAATTTGATCATCGCAATATTTTGCTACCCTTTAGAAGATAAACAGATGTTATTATTTCCAAGCACTATTTCGCCTTATCATAGATATAGTAAAACATATCGCCCGAGGAATCAATTCACTCCACATACATCGGGTTAAATGTATAAGAGGCGGATACTTGGAGACACTTACATTGTACATTCAAGAAACAAGCGTCTTATTTGATTACCGATCCATATGGTCGATTTCTGCGGTTGACACACTATGTAAATATAAGTCTGCATATCTTTGAGGATGTTGAACAAACGCATGCTCTAAATAAGCTATGTGCTGAAAGCGTGAGAATCACACAATGTCCGGTCTGGTCCCAAGTTCCAAAAAAGGCAGATTAATCAATTTTGTTTCAATTGATATTCTCAAGAAAAAAATAATAGGTAACGTCCCTTATTACTAAAAAGTGTTTTATCTGATAAATGTTAACTGATATTGTAACACTCGACGGATTGATGAATGACACTTAAATTGCCTTCATCTATTAAGACATTCAACTACGAACCTAATATTCTCATGCTCGATATAGCTAGTACACTGTGTTAAGAACAACAGTAGCAACCCTGAAAATTGTTCAGTCCACTGGAGAAAAATACTATTTCACGATAAAGCAGCCAGAGGTTGCCAGGTGGTCTTCTACTTGGGTTCTTCTTTTTAGGAGGAATTTCTTTAATGAAAGAGGCCTTAAAAGAACTATATATTGCCCCATGACGTTTATATATTAAAGGCACTATCAGTGATTTGCTAAACCAGAAAATCGAAAAATATCATCACAATATCAACTTTTTGCATGTCTGTTACAAGTATAGATTTTTTTCGAACTTGTAGTGTATGTTAGGGTATCTATACTTGTTACAGACATGCAAAAATTTGATTTTTGATGATTTTTTTTTTCGATTTTCTGATTTAGCAAATCACTGAGAGTGTCTTTCAATTACCATCGTCATCACATTCTGAATGGCTCTCCTTGGCAAGTTTTATGAGCATTTGGTGTACAGTGAGCACGGCGGTCACGCGTAAGTTGTCCAGATTGTTGTGCACACACCAGCTCACAACTTGCCGTGACCCCAGGTATGGCGAATAGCGGTGCACGAGTAATCCAAATTTTTATGGTGAAAATGGTCATATATGAAATAAATTCAGTGACAAATATTCTTGAAATATATGAAACTAGTGTATGATATCAAATTTATATTAAAATTTACTGAAAAACATGTTTTTTTTGATCGTTTTGTCGACCAATTTTTACTATATTTTTGCGTGCACTAACACCTATAAAATCACCGATTCCACATATTTAAAAATACACAGCAAGACAGGTTTATGTTTCACCTTTCGTAAAAATGTTTCTTTTTTTTTTTTTTTTTTTTTAGTACACTGTGTTAAGAACAACAGTAGCAACCCTGAAAATTGTTCAGTCCACTGGAGAAAAATACTATTTCACGATAAAGCAGCCAGAGGTTGCCAGGTGGTCTTCTACTTGGGTTCTTCTTTTTAGGAGGAATTTCTTTAATGAAAGAGGCCTTAAAAGAACTATATATTGCCCCATGACGTTTATATATTAAAGGCACTATCAGTGATTTGCTAAACCAGAAAATCGAAAAATATCATCACAATATCAACTTTTTGCATGTCTGTTACAAGTATAGATTTTTTCGAACTTGTAGTGTATGTTAGGTTATCTATACTTGTTACAGACATGCAAAAATTTGATTTTTGATGATTTTTTTTTTCGATTTTCTGATTTAGCAAATCACTGAGAGTGTCTTTCAATTACCATCGTCATCACATTCTGAATCGGTACTCTCCTTGGCAAGTTTTATGAGCATTTGGTGTATGTTTAATTTTTGTCTAGTCGTGTGGAATACCTTTTGAAGCGCATCATCGAGCAAGTTTTTGTATGGAATTAATTTTGAAGTATTTGTTATTTTTAGCTCTGTAGTGCTTATATTTTAGTTGCCATATGCAACCATATATTATTCTTTTACATTTTTCTTCTTTTCTTTTCTTTAAATTTTTACATTTACAATGATGCTCCGAGCATCGGTGCTATAGCCTTTCAATGCCATCTTCAGAGAGGAGTGAGGCAATATAGGCATACACGCATAATGAAAATAGTCTTAAGTTATGCGATTTGTTTTGCGCTTGAAACAAACCGTTATACTGTTTACTCCAAGAATAAGTTTTTGATGAAACAACCATAAACACAGCATGCCGTAAAATATTTCAGGCCCCTAGTGTACCACTAAGAAACAGCAATACTTCAAGATTGGAACCCGCCCATTCAAAGCAATACATTAAACCACATTAAATCGGTGAATGGCATGAAAATAAATTTTACTGCCTATCAGCTTGCCCACTCTATTGCAATGTCTAGAAGCATTCAGATTGTTTTTGTTTGTTTGTTTGTTTATTTGTTTGTTTGTTTTGTTTGTCTGTTTGTTCGTTGTTTGTCCTAACAAGGATTCCATTCTGGGATTTCATTCCTTCTCGCTCGGCAAATTACCCACATAACCTACCAGCGTCCAAAAAATAGGTAAAACAAGAAAATTCCTTCAGAAGCATTGAATTGCAAGCCACGATCCTCCTTTCTTGCCATCCTACCTTTATTTACACGTACTTGACTGCTGAAGGATATACATGTATATGTTTTATCAACTTAAGATTCTGCTTCCTTCGTTTTGAAATGGTCGGGTTGATACAGCTATTCATCACTGAATATCTATCAAATTTAACTGTCCATGTTCGTTTGATTAAAGCCACGGCGATTGACTTGGTTGCCTATGTAAAGCAATCGTATTGAGTCGTATCCGGGTAGACCATTTTATCACTCTGAACAGTATCTAGATAATTCCAGGATTGAGGAAGAAATATTCCAATAATACAGAGATAATTTGGTTTTGAGAAAATCAGGCGACGAAGGTAATTGTTCAAAGGGCGGATGGACCTTTTTCAAGCATGGGCGTAGGGTGTTTGTTTATTTGTTTGTCTGTTGATTTGTCTGTTTGTTTTGTTTGCTTCTTTGGGGTTGTTTTATTTTGTTCTTTGTTCTTTGTCAAATGACCTTTAAAATCACCCAAATTTGTAAAAGAATTCCTTTTGCACTCGCTTTGCTCACATTGTTTATTCAAAATCAACCCATTTTGATTATGACTGATTTCACATGAGTACAGAACATTTACCACAAACAAATTCTAAAAAGCGATACATCGCGGTCAATTAGAACAGTTTTTTAATCGCTGGGCCAAAAGACTAAATAGCTCGTATAAAATGATGTTACTAAGGAAATTGTGAACTATAAGAACGTAGTCGGTGATGAATTTATATTAGAGCATGATATTTTACATCAATTGTTCACGTTCTACCGAATCAATAAATTAAAATTTATGTGAAACCGATACTTCAGAGTAATTATCACATAAAGATATATCAAACTGCCAGTCAACGATTGCTACATAACATATTTAAAGGCTGATTCGTAGATTTCGAAATATAATTGTTTTGGCGTATTAATTCAAAAATAGTCAACTTAAATTGAAGATTGACGTTTCCAAAATTGGATTTTGCGTTTTTATGTAGTGAACCTTTGCATGTAGTGTAACAGTACCATAGGATACTGTGTATAATAAAAATCCGGAATTTTATAACAAAGTTGTAAACTTCTATATACGGTATATGAAGAACATCGATTTGAGCTTAGCTAATTTACATATTGATTAGTAGGTTGACACGAATTATGTATATATGAATAAGGGCACCTTAAGGTAGTCAGCCTTTAATTAGAAGGATATTATCCTCTATTGAGTATCGCCTTTACGAACGTTTCTGACAATATTCGCTAGATATGGAGCTCTGGAGGTCATATTGTTCATTAGTTCATCGTTCATTTGTTCGTCGTTTTCAAAGAACACCTACAATGACCCATAACCGTACGTTCGGAGTTGAGGGAAACTAATTTCCTACACAAATCTTATTTTAAGTCTCACTAATAAAAGAAAATATTGGCTAGATATAGAAATCCAATTATTCATTATACCTTTTTTCAGAGAAATCCCATACAGTTGTCCTTCAGGGCCACCGCAGGTCATAATGAATGGAAATGTTTAAGTCAGATTTTCTTAATTTCAATATAGGACCTATAAGGTATAAATTGTGCAAAGCAAATGACTCACGAAATCCACAAAACGATGCGAGGGTTTTGGCCAAGGTCACATCTTTGAAGATAACTTTTAAAGATTTATGCCGTGAAATATGTTAATATCGGTAAAGGTGGCTTGGGAGGGCTAGATCCACCTTCAACGATACATTGATGTCATAAAGTATAATGCATTATAGTAGTATGATAGTAGAAGGGTTTGAAATGAAGTTCTTAATATCAGTAGTAAAGGTAGTTTGAGTGAGCTCGAACGACCTTCAGCGGTACATTGATGTACCAATGTATATTGCATTTTATAGATTGATAGTAGAAGAGTTTGAAAGAAAAGGACTTTTGGAAACCTTGAATTTAATATTTGATGAGGGCACTTCATCGTTGGTCGTATTTTTAATAGCGGCGTAATTTGTTTCTAATGTAAATGTTTCCAATTGGGTATCATCTGCCTTTTTATGCATATCGTTTTAAGACCCCGGTTAAATAGTTTTTCCGACAAATTGTAACGAAATATCTTTGATAAAAGTGTAAACTTCCCGGTACCCAGTGAACCTCGAAGCACATATTTTTTTTTCACAATCTGTTAATTACAAATTACAATTTGAAGTTGAGGCCGGACCTTTCACGCATGACTCTGGAATTGACTCAATATATTATAAAGAACAAACTCCAACGCTGTCGTGTCTCTAAATGCATTATATTTATTTATTCATCGAAGTTGTTAAGAGAACATCGTTTTAATTCCTTTTGTCAAAGCATTGAAAGGAAGGCGCACGCTGTTTCTTTTGATGATAATGAAAAAAGATCCCCATCAAAAGGTTATCACTAATATTTGTTTTATAATTGGGTCTACATTTGACTAGTAAAGTGTAATGTTTACTACAGCAGTTACTTAAATGGTTATAATGTTAATGCCACATTAATTCCAGCCTTTGTTCTGATGGTTTCTAAATATACTTTAGTAGAACAAAAATACATGAAACGTACACTACACAACAAAATTGTTGATTAAATAAGGCAAACAACCTTACCTGTTGAGTAGAAAACCTTGGTTGGGTAAAATATATATAGAAGGTTAACTCAACTTAGACTACTTAAAGGTGGCGGTTGGTCGGGTTTTTAATCGACTATACAGTGTGCAGTTTGAAACACACATTCGAAAGATTGAAATCTATGTTTGCTTGGGAGTATAAATTATCAGCTAAACTGCTATTTTCTACATTCTAACACATGTTTTTCTTCTTCTCTGTTTAATTCCAGGAAATATATGGGAAAATGAGAACTTAAATGAGGATTTATATGAGCATGAACCGAACTTTTACACGGATTAAGCTGAAGGAGTTTTCTCGACCTTTTAATTTATGTGCAGCTGACGATGAGTCCAACTGCATCCTTTACTCTGGAACTTTTAAAAAGGCTTAGCATTTGTTCCTTTTTTGGTTTCTAGGACAAGAAAATGAGTAAAATAATAGGTTTCCCATGTTGCCCTCCGGAGAAAAATGCAGTGTCGGAATTTCTTAGTAACCATACTATTGAAAAAAGATACCATGCATGGTAGGGTACACTGCACATTATGTTAGGACAAGCGAGCGAGTCTGTATTTTCAGGGAAATTCGCCTCCAAAGTAAAATTTCACTATCTATGATGCGAATACGTGTGATATATATTTTCCCAATACATAACTCTCTTGTTAAAACAGAAAACTGTGTTTTTCCCAGGAGGGCAGATTCGTTCTTGCTTCATAAAGGTTGTATATCTGGGTCTTTTCGTTTTCTGGAGACCTTGTATTTTTCATATAAGTGCTCAAAAGAGCTCTATATTTTAGCTATTTACCATTATGTTAGACCTAACAATACTTTTACTTTTACAAAGTTCAGTGTAGGTATACTTTCCAAGTACAAACATGCTTCTTTTACTTCTTTAATATGTGTGACCGATATGATCCTCTCAGAAAATAAAAAAGCAACAAGTCGTCATTCGAAAAGACCATGTTTCCAAAGCCTAAACTTATTATCTTTAGCCTGCTTACCTGGGCTACACAACTCACTTAGCCTCCCTTTCAGAATACCAGCCTAACTTTAGTCCCGGGTTTAAACATGAGTGCACCGTTTTCCTTCCAACGTAATCTAAAAATGTGCTGTAATTAGTGAAAAAAAAATCTTCATGCCGTTTTGGCCCATCCATGAGAAATTTTCTCACCCGTTACATTTAACTTAAACTGTATTTTGAAAGGAATAAAGTCCACTGGTTTAAACCAGGGACTAAAGTTAAGTCTCCCTTTCAGAATACCAGCCTTAGTGTTTTATATCCAAGAGAATCACGCCGAGTCACACAATGACAAGAATCTGTCAAAACATTCGCTTATATGTAATTTAGAAGAAACAAATCAAATATATTTTTATCATTACATTGCAAGTCTTGTATTTTAAGGATAATTACCCCACCCCTTAAGGCACCATAGATGTTTATATCCCACGACTATCTTTTGAATAGCTGTAATTTTCGAACTGTACTTAATGTAACATATCAGAAGATGTAATAATGTGAGTGAGAGAATGGACGTTAGAGCGTTAAGTCTTCGTTGTAGTACCACTGGGAATAGTTAACACAAGGCCGACAAAGTCACGCGTAAAAAAATGTCTAGATGGCAAGTCTAGAATATCACAGTCAAACTAGTTTTTAAATACACGTGCTTTGAATATCATAATTATCAGAACTATTATAAAGCGGCTAATGTATGCAATATTTTCTGGTATCTGCAATTTCTTTAAACTTCCAAATAAATCGCCGCGAGATGTATTTTACGTGCATTGTTGGTAAGTCACGCATCGCTATTTTTGAACTCGTAGAGGTCAGAGTACTTTGTCAGAAAGAAGAGGTCTACTTTGTCAATTAGAATAATTAAGTTTTAATATTCTGAAATCAATATTTAGTGGTAAGAGTAACAAGAATGTCGGGCTATCATTTCAAGATGGGGCTTTTAATGTATGGGTTCCACGCATTTGTCAACTATTTATAGATTGAACAATATAAAAATTAAAAATAAAACGTTAAAAACGTGAAATCAGAATACATGATTTTTAAGATTTGCTAAAATTAAAAACTGCGATGAGAGTAAATAATTAACTAATATTAAAACCTTGCAAAAATTCTTTCGAGTTGATATTAAATAACGTTAAATAATACAAGGTAGTCGCAATTGTCCGACTTCGGCAAAACACAAAGTGAAAAACAACACGATTGTGTGTATGTGTGGTAGAATGTTTACATGACTGTTCAGCTAATTTTATTTTGCTACAATTTTTTCAGATGTTCTTCATTAAAACCTTACAAATGATTATGTGACATAGCTACTTATTGTGCAAATGAAAACATGAATTTATTCTTCAATACAGGGATCATAAGAACTATTACACCAAAAGAACGTGCCTAAATACAAATACTAAACAGCAAATACAAAACAGGCATGATCTATTGGGTGGGCCTTAATTAGATAAGCATAACACTCTATTAGGCCAGGCTTCAAAATTCAACGGCCGGTTTCCCGACGGTTCATGCCAGTTCACCCGGGTTTAATTGATTATGGCAATTTCAACCGGTTTTATTTGGAATAAACCAGGTAGAACCGGCGACCAACAGGTGATTGAACTTTAAAGCAGTTGTTCTATTATACAGAGTGAATAAAAAAAATTGTGCATGAAAAAGCATCAAATTGACCCTGACCTGTTTAATCAACTGTAACGCAGTTGATGTTTTCATGATCTACATATTATCGACTTTCTATGCTGAAAAAATGAAGGAATTTGGTGAAGAAATGAGATAGATATGAATGATTTTCGCGGCTGATCCATTTGTACCCCATTCCAATGGGATTACACAGTTAAGCTGGTTTTCAGTTGCATTATTTGGTCTGAATGTGGTGACAAATCTTTCTGGATCAGCTGTGAGAATCTTTCATATCTACCTCATTTCTTCACCAAATTACGTCATTTTTTCAGTACAGAAAGTCGAAAATATGCAGATCATGAAAACATCAACTGCGTCACGGTTGAGTAAATAGGTCAGGGTCAAATTTTGTGTTTTTTTATGCACATATTTTTTTTATTCACTCTGTAGATTTTACCGTTTCAAGTAGTCTTACGGAATAAAGCTCATGTACACTAGTCATTGTGTGCATAAGTTTTATTCCATAAGACGAACTGAAGCAGTAAAATATCACAGCAGTAAGTCTCTTATAGAACAGCGCCTCTAAGGGGTTATTATTCACATAGAAACGCAAATCATCGACTCGTACTAGTTTTTCGGATTCCCAATGATAACCGATTGTTCTTAAAGGGATACAATGAGGTCTATAACTTTATCCCTATGTCTCCTCTACATAATGTAAATATACCGTTCTGATGCTATCCGCTAGAAAGGCGATGGACACCTTTCGAACCCCGTTTCGGACCTTACAGCTAGAGATAAAATCTATCGCCCCTCTACCAACTCTGGCTTGTTAGCTCAGTTGGCAAGATCGCTTTGCTAGTGATACAGAGGTTACCGGTTCGAATCTCGCCAAGTGTACAAGTTTTTTTTTTTCAACATTTACGTGCGCTGGCCATCTCCAGGAAAAGATTAATATTCACCCTTGTCTACCTGGAGAACTAAGTAGTTTAAAATTTTCAATTAATATGACTGCCTATTTCTCTGGTCACTTTTCCTTAAGGTAAATATTAAATTACAGGACCATTCTTCGGGAAAGGTAAATATTAAATTAAAGGACCATTCTTCGGGAAGTCACACACGTGACCGAACTTTATTTTCCCACCATGACAAAACAACCAATCTAGCGAAAGTGGAAACATTATTTTTGGTTGGGGTTGACAAAACCTAACCAAAAATGATGTTTCCACTTTTGCTAGATTGTTGTTGTTTTGTTTGTCATGGGGAACAAATAAAGTTCGGCCACGTGTGTGAATTCCCGAAGAATGGCCCTAAACATATTCGCAAGATTGAAATATGGGATATATTATTGGTTGCTAAAATAACATTATAGGTTGTATTGTACTGTTGATGATAGCTAACGACAAAGCAAAGGCGTCTTCTTCCTGCTTGAACAAAAAGTCTTTTCATAAACTTTTGTTTGTTGTAAACATAATGATTTCGTTACTTTCGAAATAATTTCAGTCAAATTTGACTAACATGTGCCACATAATAATAACACAATAGAACCTGTTTCGAAAAAGTCATGTGATGTTAATAAAACTTTTGTGTTTGTAAACAGTTGATAAGGTTTAAGTCTCATTATTGGCGTTTGTTTGTTCAGTTATCTTTTCTATATATGAGAACGCATGCTTTGCAAAGGATCATTTATAATATGCTAATAATATTTGGCGTGATTATCATATTGTTTGAAACGCCGTCGCCGATGTCAAATCTGAAACAATTCTACGTGTTCTACAGTTTTTAGCATTGTCACGTAACGGGATAAGTTACTATGGCTGGTGACAGTTCAACATTGTAGTCCCGGTGTAGAAGTAATTATAGTCCGGCGTACTCACAGTCTGGCTACAACGATAAGGAATAGGGCACTCAAAAATGTGACTCTTCACGCAACATTAGTTTTACGCTTTATTCCGTTATCGTCTATGGAGCCCGGACTATGACTCCTGCCGGACTCCGGACTATAGTTGCTTTCACACCGGTGTGAAAGTAATCATAGTCCGGCAGGTATCATAGTCCGGGCTCCATAGACGACAAGGGAATAAAGCGTGAAACTAATGTTGCGTGAAGAGTAAACTGAATCGATTGCCCTATTATTCACCATTGTTCCCGGACTGTGAGCCCAGAGGACTATATCTCCTGCCACACCGGCTCAAACCAGAAAGACTGAGCATCAGAGGATATCGGGCTGTGAAGAAATAAACTTTTTTGTTCGGTAATCGTATTGTGTATAAACACTCACTGTCATCTCGATTTTCTTTTCCTATTTTATTTATTTATTGTTTAAGTTGCGAGTCGTTCGTTTTGAGAACCAGCAAAATACAATGCGACGTCACTGCCATATTGATCTATTTTGTCCCCAGTTTAAATTTTTATTTCTTTACAACCAGATATCGTCTGACTTTCTAGTTTGGTAAAATAAATCCATATCTATTACGAACCTTCTTAATTTTTCTCTCCGGGGTCCCTCTTTTTAAGCCACATTTGCTCACAACACAGAATCGCCAAATCCACTGAAATGTTTAATGTAAATATTTCTCGACAATATCTGACCATGAATTAAAAAAGGTGCTAAAATCACAAAATGCACCTTTTTAATGTTTGAGTATATTCAAAAAAATATCGCGACAATTTTTCGGGGTTTTTTTAATTAATGTTTTCTCTAAAGCATATTTTAAACAAATTACCGCCGTTAAATTACAGCTGAAACAAATCACGAGAATTATGCTGATTGGCTGAAGGGAACCGTCGTTCAATGGACCGGAAAAAAATCTCTCTAATCGCAGAATTTCTTACATATGACGTAGGACTCTAGGATATCAGCTGCAATACAAAATACCAGCATACACAAAGCAATACACACTTCACTGATTTTTGTGACGAATTGTGAAAAAAATTCGTCACACTGAAAAACACTGATTTTTGTTTTAGCTGTCAAAAACGGCCCCAAAAAATGATGACTTTTAAAGGTGCATCTCGCGATTCCAGCACCTTCCTGTTCACTAGATATCCTTGAGAAAAGCTTATTTCCAAAATTTGAGTTGATCCCGATCTTACGGTTTTGTGTTATGAGCAATTGCTTGTTTCTCACGGTCCCATAGACCACTGTGCTGTAATTTCTGTCCGTTTACGGACAGAAAATACCAAATTGCGAAATTCTTACAAATACGACCGAATTTGCACGTAAGATTAGGTACACGTGGATTACTAAGGCTGACGGTTTAGATTATATAAAAATCTCAACTTTTTTGGTGTAAGTCGGGGGGACGAGGTTGTGGATCACAAAATGTCCCTTTAAATAACAATTATCAAAACAAGTACATATGAGATAAGGTTATAGGTGGCATATTGTTCATTTGGTGAAAGTTTCAAATATAGCCATCGTACTATTACGAATTAGAGCGTGGGCAAAGAACGCAAGCTAAAACACACTCTGATTACGGTTCCATGGTTCAATAGATGTCTATTGAATTCTGGTACTGATGTGACTACAATACAGAGCTATTCATATTCTTCCTCAATATTATAAAAAATGAATTTATAGTTAATTGCGCATACGATACGAGGGTTTAATTGCACTCATAAATGAATAATTGACATTAACAAAATAGAGCTTTGCAGTTCAGTTTGTAATGTCCTTGTTATTAGTGTCTCTAATAACGGGTCGGGTCATATCATTCTGATTTTTCTCGTGGAATCTTTTGAAATAAAAGCAAATTAGCTGAAGTGAATAACCCCCCGAGTATTACACCCATATTTGAAGTTATTTTGACAGCTATTTAAGTAGCTACTGCATCACATACTTAGTCCAGCGGTAGGACCTTGCATCTGACCTTGCACAATTAAGAGCCTGTACAAAATGCTCTGATGGTTTCTTGGCAACGTTGACCTGCTGGGTCCGAATCTTGATGATGGAACTTTGTCATCCTTAGGCAATTTGAGATATGGAAAGGGTGGATTAACTGGGGTAAAATTTGTAAATGTTTCATATGATTGTAAGGATTGAAAAAATAGTTTGCTGTATCTATGATAATTACTTTTAACACAGTAAGTTTCAAAGTCATCTGGAGCAAGCAATTTAGAATGCACAGATTACTCTCAAAATGGTCTCAAATTCTTCATCCGGTTGTTATTTTTTTTTTTTTTTTTTTTTATGAGAAGTGTGCTACTGGAATCCCGAATACGACAAAAACCACATCTTGGTAGTTTGTGAATTTTTTTGGTGTTAGGTTGTCCATGTATAAATTACATTAGAATGGCCGAATACTCGTATTATAGCATTTTCCAATTTTGATACATTGCAATCAAACATATTGTTTTGTTGGCAATATCGAATCATTAAACCAATTCTATGCCGCAATCTAATGAGTATATATTATTATAGGTTTTCCCGAGCGATTTCACTCAATGTGCATATTTATTTGTAAAATATGTATTCGATTTCGTGCGAAATGAAATGAACGTTGACAATCGCGTTTCCCATTTTGCAAATGATAATTCAATTTCCTTTAAAGTGTATTCTATCGTTAACAAACGGCATACGGTTTCCCGAATGTACACTCAATTTCGTATATTGGTAATTCGTATTCGAACGAATTTGAATGGACATGCACAATCAAGTTTTCGTTTTAATTTCTGTTCATTCGAAATCGCTAGACAAGCAATCGATTTCGCAGCATTGTTAAATATAGATAAACACCAAACAGTCTTCAGATTAATGTATGTAAAAAGATAACTGAACTAGGGCCTATATGACAAAATCTCACAATTCGTTCGTTCGTTCGTGCAAGTCCAAAATCACAGTGGAAGATCCGTCTTTAACCAGCTGATAGTTTCATCATCCAGGTTGATCAGGCCTGTTTTTTTTTTTTTTTTTTTTTTTTTTTTTTTTTTTTTTTTTTTTTTTTTTGTTAGAATGTATAAAATACAGGTTATGTAATTTATTTGACATTTTTTGATATAATTAAGGGGAACTATAAATAGGGCCCACGGGGTCTATGGGGCAGCACTAAAGTATAACCTCTGCTAAATACTTTTTAGCCGATTGATATAAAGTAAATGTACATTTCTTGAAGTAACATTCCCATACGAAAAAATTGTCTTGCTTGTCTTGCTTGTCTTGCAAACACAACGGTTGTAGATATAGCAAACTTAGAACGAGATGAATATGTCTATAACTTTTAATCCCTTATGAAACATTTATATATTTTTCCTCTTTTTAGCCCTTTCCTATCTTAAAATGCTAATAAAGAAAACCACAATTTGGTAATAAAATTCCGGATCCGGAATTTTTGTTATACACAATATCATATTGTACTGCTTTCTACACAAAAATATTTACTTTATCAAAACGAACAATCCGATTCATTGGAATTGAGAATTGTAGGTGACTATCTTTAGTTCTAGTTGAGCTTTTTTTAATTAATACACACACAAAAATATATTTTGAAATGTCTGAGTCAGCCTTTAAATCAGAGAAAACAAAGTAATACAAAAAGAATGAATAACTCATTACAGGAACATTGGCAAGAATCGCTTACAGCAAGCAAAAATATCTTAACACAGAACAGAAAAATTGCATATTAAATAAGTGAGTTCTCAATTTTGATTTGAGCCCAATATACGCTATTTGCCGCTAGAAATGGCGAACTTACGTCAAAGTGTGAATTCACACTTACAAAATGAAACAATCCAATTTCACTTGTCTGTTTGTGTGTCTGTCTGTGTATCCGTCCGTATGTGGGTGGAACTTGATCCTAGAAAGATTAAATTTTCTATTTGGTGTGGATGTGTACCCAGGACCATTAATTATTGAATTAAGTCAACATTCGATGCCAAAAAATGCTGAAGCTCATTTCAAGCTAATAAGGGGTCGTCTATGGTTTAATCAGTAAAAAGGCGCCTGGAGTAAATGGTCATTTGGGGAGCCATTTGGTGGTTTGGCGTATGAATATAGCGATCGCGAAAGGCGAAGTTCAATTTTCAGATAATATAAAACACTACACAACCAATTTCTTCATGGGAGTACCTTTGAAGTACCTGTTAAGTAACCACGGAGTACCCACCCGCATGGGTACCACATCGCCGGCCGCAAAATTGGAGGGTAACCATCCATCTAGTTACACACACTGTAGCTTAACCACTAGTCACCCCATGCGGGAGTACCTGCGTGGGTAAAGGTAAAGAATGAGCTTTGAGCTTTATGTGATTATTTTAGAAATTTTATCCATTACTTAACATTTTGGTCAGCTGTGTTATATATTTTTACACAAAATGTCATATATAGGGTTTGGGGCGATGCTGAACTCAAATAAAGATGTTACTAAGCTCAGAAAGTTGTAAACAACAATGGAATGTTTGGCGCCCTCTGTTGCCCAAAGGCAGCCGGTAGGGGAGTACCTGTGAAGGTACTCCCGTGGAGTAGCTGCAGAGGTACCCCACTACTGGTGGCTTACATGGGTACCTGTCAGTCACCTAGCAGGCAACTGCAGAGTACACTATAGGATGGGTACTGCTATCCTTCCAGCGGCTTGTGTACTTTGCAAGTACTTAGTTGTAGGTACTGCATTAATAATGTATCAATGGGGTATCCTTGGAGTAGAGTTAAGAGTACACACGGAGTAGCCTAAGCTCTGGCTTACACCGTGAGTAGAAATCTTGCTGTGTAGTCGTGTGCTTTTCTTGCAGAGACGATTGAATGTGCACATCAAATTCGGCACACATACGATAATAAAGTTTACAGTTCAGATGATACAAAATCTAAACTTTTTTATTATATTAAGTCGGGTGGCCGAGGTTGCAGATCACGAAATTCCCCTTAATTTGCCATTAACCACACTGAACGCAAGCTTGTTCCTTATAGCAGATAATGCTTTAGCTCTTCTGGGCGCGAACGCTTAAGCTATAGTCATTTATGTACCAAAAGCTCGGTACGGAGAATATTCGTTTTCGAAGAGAGAAAAATGAATACCAGATAAGAAACACGGAATATTCCATTACCCCTGAAACAGTCGTCTGACAATATCCAAGGCCCTTTTCCGCGTTAATAACATTTTACTTTTCACAGGAAGACATAGGACAAATATTCTTTTACTTCCACTTCCAAAAAGGTATGTTCAGTGGTGCTGTTCATTGTTCACTGGATGAAGAATAGAGCAACCCCCTCCCCCGGACAAGAACCGACGCAAAAAACCCGCCGCCACTGGGTAGTTACTCACCTTAGTGCTCTGATATTTAATAGAGATTAATGTATGGAATTTTAACCAACGGACCAATACGGCATAAGCCCGCAGGGGCGAGTGCCTTTATGAGCCTTGTCCAATGGACCAAGTGTATGATGATTTGCCCGAATCACGAGAAGGTAAGAATATGCAGAAATTAAACTCATTCATAAACTTAATTACAGCTTATATTTTTATTAAAAATCTGAATAATCTGCGGAATCAAAAGCTGTAATGTTCCCAATGAAAATCTCACTTACCCGTCTCTAAAATGAAACAATCCAACGGCACACGTACACATTCTACACACATCACGTACGCTTATTAACCAATCATATTCCCTGTCTTAAACATTTATGAAACCATCCTATTATGTACTATCCAAAGTTACATTTGTTATTTTACATCACAAGCGACAAACCTTTATCGAGCATCTCTTGTGTGATGTCACAAAATGCTCAATCAACATTATCTTTTGATAAACAGCTTTAGGACTAACTTCCTTTTTCTTAATCTTACTTTTTTAAATAAAATAACGGCGCAGCGGCAGCGAAGATTCTTACATTTGCTTATTTCCTTCCAAGGGTTTCGCAATTGATCACTTCACTTGACTCCTTTCATGGTTATTCCAAGAACAACAAGCAGTTTCTGAGTTTCTGTCGTGGAGAATTTGCCTCCATATGAATCATCTCGGATGTCAATGAGTTTGAAATACTTCAAAACCGAAAAAGATGGCGTCGAACTTGAAAAATAATTTTTCCTCGATAATGACGAAACAGATTGTCTTTACAAACGTAACTCCCAAGGCGCCAGGTGAAACTTGTTACTAGATCGAAATCAAACAATGCCCTATGTGGCTCTTTATTCGGTTAATCTTGATTACGTGTTTCTATATAAAGCGATCAAGATGATGAAACGCATACCTCTACATACAGAATAAATCTTAGAATGCCTCTGTTCTTTAATACCTTAGTGAGCAGGAATCTTGGACGTTTTTGAGAAACATTTTTGTCAGAGAAGCTTCAGCTTTTAATTAGGAGGACACATCTGTTTTCACTAGTGTTCGAAGTTTGAACAAAATTAATGATCATTCAGAAAAGCCAGTTAAAATTTCGAAACGCTGCTGTGTTTTATTTATTCGCAGTAGAAAGGCACTTGAAACAATTGTACTCATGTAGCAAAATAGCTTTGTAATCTATTCATTATTTTTAGTTGAAAGAGCTAATTAATTGCTTTTTCTTTTCAACCAATCCATCTACTTGGTACTCCAGGTAAACATGAGTAGAAAATAATCTTTTCATAGAATGCAATCATCATAGCAAACTTCCATTATATTGCACATTCTACACCAGTGAACAAAGAGAACAATAATTTATATGATGATAACAGGGCAGTCACCCTAGTATTGGTTTCCAGTTCATTTGGTCGGGAGGCGTCATTTGAATAGTCTACCCCATTCAGAAGAAGCTTCCTCTTCTTTGTCGTTACTGAAGTTGTTTGGAGTGATGTACAAAACTTCCCTGAGTTTCCTTTTCTTGTCCCAGTCAATGTCACATGCTCGGCGATAGCTAATGTTTGTGTGTGTTACCAGTCTGCGTTCCTTGGAAACATGGTCTTTAGGGTGTGCTAGTTATTGTCGTATTGTCTTGAGGTATACCCGCGGGTTTCTTCTTCTAAAGAACTTTACGTTTAGCCTCGGTGGTAAGGCGGAATAACTGCACCGTTGGGATTCGATCATTGCAGAAACAGTACTGGAGCATCGCGAGGTGAAGTCATGGACAAACTTTGAAGAGTAAAAGTACCATAATTTGAATACACTGATTGGACTGAGCACACCTATGGCTAGCCCGAATCTGCAGGTCCAAGTCTACGGAATAAGAGGATATGTATTTTGTGCTTACGTCATGACAAAAATACTCAGTCTAAATCGGTGAGGTGATAACACCTAAACTCTTTTGAACTCCGTGACAAAATAACAATGGCAATGCACTCCCAGATGAGAAGGAATCTATAGTTTTTTCTTCTTTGCATAGATTGTGTCTCTGTGACTGTTACTTACGGCTGAGATTGTAAGTAACAGTCATATTGAAAAATTCCAGTATACCTTATGGCCTCGTCTACACGGTCACGGTTTATTGCGTCATTGTTGACATGGTAGCTAGGACAGTCTCTCGTGGGGAACGGCAATGAAATTTTAGTTTAATAATAACAACAATTGAAATTATGTCAAATCAAACATCCAAATTATTGTCAAATACGTGAGAGTGATTGTTGTAAGGGTTAATTTTAGTTTGTTTGGATAATTCCCTTTGGTGGAATCACTCTTTATACTGTAGGAGAATTATTTTCTGAAATTATGTATAAAAATTCGGATAACAATGATGAATCGCAAAGCTGCTTTCTTAAACCATCTAAACAAAAATATGTTATCGGTTAATCAAAGGTCAGTATGTTTACACAACGCCCACTTGATAAAGCATATCATGCATGGTGTAATTCATTTGGACTTGTTCGCAACATTATCATGCAATCAATCTATTCATAAACTGGGTCCAATGACGTTACGCAAAATTCCAGTGAGGATATCAGATATTTGTGGAGCCATCACCAAACCCTATTTCATCAGATTACTATCATACCTGTCAATTCAAACTCATACATTAGGCAGAAATACTTCCTTCTGAAAACAATTTTTGCTCCCTATGTACTTCTGATCTGATCTTTCAAGGCGCAATGCATGTTGTATAATAATCTTGTCTTCTCTTCAATTGCAAATATTGCCACCCCATAGCTAAATTTAAAACTTTCATTTAAATCCGATTTGCTATTTTTAATGCAAGGGGTAAATTTACATCTATTGCAATAATCCCTAAACTGATATGCGCATTTTTCCCTTGTATTACTATACGATGAAACGAAAATATATTGCAGGTGTATGATATGCAATGCAGGAATTTGGATAATATCAAAGTCAAATGTATGATGGACTGATTCTTTGGGTGGAAAACGTAAGAATGTTCCTAAATGCTAAAATGAAGGATTGTCGTATTATCCCGTCTTTCCGTTTTAGACTCCAGGGTAGATTCACGAATCTGCTTTTTTTTTATTCTTGGTTTTTGCTCAAGGTTTTCAGAAGTTCAATGCATTTCATGCAAGCCAAACCTTGTGTCAGCTGTATTGCTGTGTTTCTTATGCGTGAACTAATGGGCATATTTCCAGAGTAATGTTATAAGGTATAAAAAGTAACAATTCGGCATGTTATAGCGTTGCTAGAATGTATTATATAACTCATCAAAATTACGCATGGAGCATGTGGGCAGTTCCACAAAGGCTCAATGCGATTTCCTTCTTTGGGACGTCAAATAGTTAACTTTTTTCAAACAATTAATTTTCTCACGTAACACTGGACATCTTTATAATGTTTACATACAGACCAAACCAATATTAACACATTTAGATGATAGCAAATGTTATCGGGTATCAGCCAACACTTTTGGAGGATATCTATAAATAAAAATGTGTTGTACTCACTATAACATTTCCCAGGGTAAAAATGCTTTTAACTTTACAAAGTATATTAAAAAGTGTATGGTCGGAAGACATCGTCATCTACTGTGGCAAACACTCTTAGGCTTTCTTGACCAGCTAGCAAACACAGTCATGCTGTACTTTATCTGTTATGCACAGGCCCAGAAAATAGTATCTACTGTTTAAAACAGCTGTGGACATGGAGATATACAAAAGATAAAACATTGTGTTTGTATAGTATCGTTGATTTTAATAATCCCTATCAAATCTTACATCTTCTAATTAAAGGTCAATACTGACCGGACATTCCCGTAACTGAAAGTGCATTGTGCTTCGACGATCTTAATATGTAGTTTGATGCTTGGAAAAGCTTCAAAAATGATTTGAATCTACACAAAAACCAACCAATGTAGAGGTGTTGGTCAGGAGAATTGAGACACTTCTGGAAAGGATAATATAAAAAGCAACAGAAATTAGAGGCAATATATTACTTTTACTTCAAATAAAAAAAGAACCTAGTGTACAATTTGAAAGAGCAAGATTTCAATAAAACATGCATGTTCCCAACTTTTAAAGGCCGTTAAATCTCTCTCTTTTTTTTTTTTTTGTTAGTGACAAGTGCCCATTCAGGCGACCAGTTACATTTGTACTGCAATGATGTAAATATTGCATTGTTATATAACAGCGTTCAATCGTCATCACCATACTTTACCTTGATTCAGAATCTCTTGAACTTTACTCAAAATACGCCCGCGATTCCTCCAAGAAACACTAACGACCTTTAGATTTCAGTTTTATGCTAAAAAAACAAAGACCCCCTCAACTATAAAGACCCGTGAAGGCGGGAAACCAGTTACGTTGAATGTGGTTCAGGGAATGTCTGGCGTGAAATGTAAATTGTGATTTAAAAAAAAAACATAGACTAGGTAATCGTTGAATGCAGCTCATCCCTATTATATTTTGTTTTATAGTTGAGGGCATCTTTGTTTTATAGTTAGGTGGGTCTTTGTTTTATAGATGAGGGGGCCTTTGTTTTATAGTTGAGGGGTCTTTGTTATATAGTTAGGTGGGTCTTTGTTTTATAGTTGAGGGGGTCTTTGTTTTATAGATGAGGGGTCTTTGTTTTATAGTTGAAGGGGTCTTTGTTTTATAGTTGAGGGGGTCTTTGTTTTATAGTTAGGCGGGTCTTTGGTTTATAGTTAAGCAGATTTTTGTTTTATAGACCCCTCAACTTTTACAGTTAGGCGGGTCTTTGTTTTATAGTTAGGCGGGTTTATTTATTTATTTATTTATTTATTTATTTATTTATTTATTTATTTATTTATTTATTTATTTATTTATTTATTTATTTATTTATTTATTTATAAAACGAAAACAATTACAAAATAAATGAACACACAGTAAATTAAACAGGTATTTATATCTCCATTTGACGCTCTTTGACGCCAGCAAAATGGGTCCAGTTAAATTAAACATTTACATATGATGATGATAATTATACTTAAGTTTTGAGTGATGTTGGACACTAATAAGCATTAAAAATGAGTGATTTGGATTAGCATTTAGATTGACAAAATTAATAATACCTGGCATTTAATGACGCCATTCACCGTAGCTTCACGAGGCTACCACGCTATCAATAGGAAACCACTGATATCATTTCTTTTTTTTTTTTTTTTTTTTTTGTGTCAGCTGTATTGCTGTGTTTCTTATGCGTGAACTAATGGGCATATTTCCAGAGTAATGTTATAAGGTATAAAAAGTAACAATTCGGCATGTTATAGCGTTGCTAGAATGTATTATATAACTCATCAAAATTACGCATGGAGCATGTGGGCAGTTCCACAAAGGCTCAATGCGATTTCCTTCTTTGGGACGTCAAATAGTTAACTTTTTTCAAACAATTAATTTTCTCACGTAACACTGGACATCTTTATAATGTTTATATACAGACCAAACCAATATTAACACATTTAGATGATATCAAATGTTATCGGGTATCAGCCAAAACCTTTTGGAGGATATTTATAAATCAAAATGTGTTGTACTCACTATAACATTTCTCAGGGTAAAAATGCTTTTAACTTTACAAAGTATATTAAAAAGTGTATGGTCGGAAGACATCGTCATCTACTGTGGCAAACACTCTTAAGCTTTCTTGACCAGCTAGCAAACACAGTCATGCTGTACTTTATCTGTTATGCACAGGCCCAGAAAAGAGTATCTACTGTTTAAAACAGCTGTGGTCATGGAGATATACAAAAGATAAATCATTGTGTTTGTATTGTATCGTTGATTTTAATAATCCCTATCAAATCTTACATCTTCTAATTAAAGGTCAATACTGACCGGACATTCCCGTAACTAAAAGTGCATTGTGCTTCGACGATCTTAATATGTAGTTTGATGCTTGGAAAACCTTCAAAAATGATTTGAATCTACACGAAAACCAACCAATGTAGAGGTGTTGGTCAGGAGAATTGAGACACTTCTGGAAAGGATAATATAAAAAGCAACAGATATTAAAGGCAATATATTACTTTTACTTCAAATAAAAAAAGAACCTAGTGTACAATTTGAAAGAGCAAGATTTCAATAAAACATGCATGTTCCCAACTTTTAAAACTCGATATCGAACAAATTTAACTTTTAAGGTTTTAAGGCCGTTAAATCTCTCTCTTTTTTTTTGGTTAGTGACAAGTGCCCATTGAAGCGACCAGTTACATTTGTACTGCAATGATGTAAATATTGCATTGTTATATAACAGCGTTCAATCGTCATCACCATACTTTACCTTGATTTAGAATCTCTTTAACTTTACTCAAAATACGCCCGCGATTCCTCCAAGAAACACTAACGACCTTCAGATTTCAGTTTTATGCTATAAAACAAAGACCCCTCCACTATAAGGACCCCTTGAAGGCGGAAAACCAGTTCGTTGAATGTGGTTCAGAGAATGTCTGGCGTGAAATGTAAATTGTGATTTAAAAAAAAACATAGACTAGGTAATCGTTGAATGCAGCTCACCCCTATTATATTTTGTTTTATACACTGTAAATTTTTCACAACGCCTAAAATGTAACACCTTTTGAACACCTGACACGTGTTCATTTTACGTTTTCTGTGATAAATGCTTCCAGTTCCTCAAATTATGTGAAAAATATTAAGAAAACATTATATATATAATATATAAAAGTATTAAGAAAAAAATATTCGGAGTAAAAATAAAAAAGTGAAATTTTTCGTCGGAGTCGCTGAGAACACATCGGACACCTTACACCATTGGCATTTTTTAGGCCTCTGTAGTGTTCACTCAGGCTTCTGAAGTGTTCACGCTTCAGAAATCTGAGTGAAATGAACACTTCAGACGCCTGAAACCATTGTTCAGACGCCAATGTTCTAAGGTGTCCGATGTGTTCTCAGCGACTCCGACGAAAAATCTGATTTTTTTACTCTGAGGCAGCAAAAAATGGATAATATATTTCGATTGTAATAATTTAATTAGTTTTCTTAACATTTTTCACAAAATTTAAGGAACTGGAAGTATTTATCACAGAAAACGTAAAATGAACACGTGTCAGGTGTTCAAAAGGTGTTACATTTAGGCGTTCTGAAAATTTTACAGTGTAGTTGAGGGCATCTTTGTTTTATAGTTAGGCGGGTCTTTGTTTTATAGTTAGGCGGGTTTATTTATTTATTTATTTATTTATTTATAAAACGAAAACAATTACAAAATAAATGAACACACAGTAAATTAAAAAAGGTATTTATATTCTCCATTTGAAAACAGGGTTCTTTGACGCCAGCAAAAATTGGTCAGTTAAAATAAACATTTACATATGATGATGATAATTATACTTAAGTTTTTGAGTGTGTTGGACCACTATAAGCATTAAAAATGAGTGATGGATTAGCAGTTAGTTGAAAAAATTAATAATACCGGTATTTAAGACGCCATCACCGTAGCTTCATGAGGCTCCCCGCTGTCAATAGGAAACACTGATATCATTTCACTTCATTAGGTTGCAAAACTGTGAAAAGCTCTCCATTTCATTCCTAGTAGAGGACGAGGCAGCGAGGTAAAGTGCCCTACCCGAGTGTACAACACATCGGTCGCAGCGGGACTCGAACTATCAAATCTTCAAATGAATGAGTCGACCGTTCTATCAAGATGGACCCATATAATGTATCTTCACGAGCAAATTACGAGCAAATACGTTAATTCTTTGGAGTAAATTCGGTTGTGAATACTATGCGGTGGAGGATCATGGACTTACTTTCAAGCTAGTGATCTCCTTTTACCAAATTATATAGTTCAGTATTTTGCGAAATAGGTATGGTAATGGTAGCAATCTATCCTCATAAATTTGCCACATTTCTACGTTTTTACTTGATATAAAAACAGTCGAACCTGCTGAAAGTCGATTCTTTGTTTCCTGAATATTGATTCCTTGTTTCAAATCAAACATTAATGTATATAAGCCAAATTACTTTTTGTTATGCTTGTTATGTATGTAGTTTAAAGTCACAACTTCAGGAATTTAAACTGGAAAAATATGGATTAGTTTTTCAAAATTTCCGTAAACAATAAAGTAGCAAAAGACAAATCTAGCAGATTGGCAAGGTAGGTGGCTTCAAATTCGGTGGTGATAGCCTACCAATCGACTCTTCTGTACGTGTTTACGTTGGTAGCAAGATCCTCCTGTTTAACGTCCTGGGTACTGTAAAAGTCTAATTATGGGATCGGTCTGTTTTAATTATCGGTTAATGAAATTGGAGTTGTAATGAAGGGGGTACTAGTATGTGTGTGTATACCGGAATGCATAGACCAAGGAAGCGTGAATCTTACGAGGTGTGCTAATACGGACTTGCAGCGGGACTTAACGCATATATAGTGTTAAGTGATACAGAGATCCTCAAACCAATCTACAGTGTTAATTATTTGAAAAAACAGTCTCGAGTACACATCGAATATGCCGAAGATTTCTTAGCAGTAATAATTACCCTGGATGTTAGGATCCTTTTCACCCTGTTATCAATAAACAAAAATTCCATCGACATGAAGGAAGCTAATTAGCTATGAGGCTAATTATAGTTAAATAAAAACACTCAATTCCTAATTTCATATGAAACTCCTAAATACCACAAAATACCACAGAAATTGGACTGCCACAGCTATCAAGACACAAAATACCCAAGAATTTCATTGTTTTATGCAAAGATCTGAGAATGTGCTCCTGAACCCCAAATACCACACAATACCACACATGGTAGTTTGTGATTTTTTTCATGGTTGTTTAGGGTTGTCCATGTAGAAATTACACCCTGGCCAAGTATGCAACATGCCGAAAGCCATTATATAAAATAATAGAAAATTTATCATGAGTTCCTGCCTAGACATTACCTACTTACTTGTCAAAGATCTGATTTTCAAAGACACATGATAATTCCCAAGAGTCAATAGTGCAAAAAACGTTTACTAATTTTTGATTGCCATGATCCCTAACTATGGCGGGTTCAATGACTGGCTAATGAAAACTTGCCGATTGTAGACCAGAAGGAATACATGGGTAATCACCTTCAAAAAGGCTGCAAATATCCGTTAAATGAACTTTACGGTTTGTCAGGTCTACTGTGAACATGTTTAGTCGCAAATCGGTGTGTTTGTATCGACCGAAAATGGATGAATGTCAGAAAAGATGGGGCACGTTCATCACTCCCCCCCCAGTTGGACTCTGGAAATGTAACGGCAAGACAGAGGGGTCACGTGATAACTGGAAAACACTTTTTACTCGCACTGTTGAACATTGTCTGTATGTTCAGACATGTGAACGCGTAATTAGACAAGCTTTTACGTAAACCACTTGATTTAATCATTCGAATTACCTTCAAATGTCTCCGAATTTCTCGAATTTTTTCGAAACGACTATCTTCCATTGACTTTATCTAATTTCCGGTCCACCCTAGTTAACCCTAATTAACCCGTACAATCCATTAATCTGCTGTTTTAAGCCAGTTCTTTTGTGTCTGTGTCTGCATTCCTTTTGTGGAGTGCAATCGGCAAATTATCTTTCGCATTCCTAATATGTGCCATATTTATGGAGCATGACAATCAAATCACGTTTTTTTTCACTCTCTTGGATTCCTGGGGAATAACATCTGTGTGAAAAACACAACTTTTGGATTTAATACGTATTGTGTGGTCAAGAATCCCGTGGTATAATTTTTTGAAATCAGCGGTTGATTATGAATTACGTTTTCTACATGTGCAATACTTTTGGCCATGTGTGTAGAAATGGCACGAATACTCGGATTAAGCATTTTCCAATTTGGATACATTGCAATCAAACCTATGGTTTTTGTTGGCAGCAACGAATCTTAAACCACTTCTATGCCCCGCAATCTAATGAGTAATTATATGATTGGGGTTTTTATGTTGTTTCCTACTTTGGTCATCAAATGTAGTATATTTGGTACATCATACAATATCTTAAATTTGATATATTCTTTATGCCGGTCAGTCAATTCATCAAGAGGGTAATGTTCAAATCTGTCGTGCAACTCAATATGTTGGTTAATTTTAGTGATTTATAATTATTTGATTCACCACCAGGAAAATGCTCACTTTGGAGCTGCTAGTAGCCTGTTGAGCCAGTGACTTGGTCTACTTTTGCCGATTCTGACCGCACCACAGCCCGGAAGCGGGTTGGCGGGGTGTGGGGGTGGGGCAAAAGGTCCACATTTTTTGCTGAATTGTTGGTAAAAGAATCCAAAATGAAAAAGGACGATTTTAACGGGGTTAGGTCCACTGTTACAAAAAAGGTCCACGCGTCCAAAGTCCCGCACCACCACCACCCCCCCCCAAATAATCCTGCATACGGCTCTGGCTAAACAAGATGATTGTATACAGCTGGTAGCTGGAACCTCTCCCCGTCACTGTTGAGTGTACTCTTACACCCCTAGAAACCACGCATCCTCTTTGTCAAGAATGCTGGCGTCCTTCGTGGAGATATGATCTTGTGACGGGTTTTTACTTTTAGGGCCTGTGCCTAGAGCCCGTGTTGTTGCTCATTCCAAAAATAGTGTTTACTCATTTTCATTGTTTTTTTTTTTTATTTTTAAGATGGTTATTTTAAGTTGTAAATTAATGGAATTGGTTTTATGCGTCATATTACTCCTGTTGATAAATAATGCTCTCCTAAATGGTTTTAAGTAGGCGTTTATCCTGCTAGTATGATTTCTTCGAATCTTAACTTAGCTCAGATTAATTTGTAATTTTGATATTCTTGTTTGTCTTGTTTGTCTGCTCTGTTCCTTGTTTTCGTATTGTCCTATGTAAGTTTGTTGAACAAGGCACGAAAAAAAAAAAATAAACACATTGATTATAATCATTTTTACGGATATGTGGCACAATGGATGTCCGGTGTTCCCATTATGGAAGTTAAAGGTGCTTGTCCACACTGATTTATTGTATGTGTTCTCTACTTATATTAGAGCCTGGCACGTCACATACACCCCTAAAGGTACCGTGGTAGAAACAAACTGCGGTTTTTGATGGTAACGCAACAATGCATGTTGCAAAGCCCTATTCAATACTGTGAGAATATTGATGGTTAACCACTACACGGCGGTTTTTTTGTTTATATCTTGGGAATAAATGGAGTTTATGGGCTCAATTTCAGACGACAATGAGAAAAAACGGCCTTTCATCTGATATCAAAATCGATACTACTTCCGGGTAACTCAGGGGCCCCAAGACGATCGGAACACGCACCTTTAAGGGAATCCTAATAGCTTCCTAATCCCTCTATATGTATATTCCAGAAAACATTGCTTTGACAACGACCATGGTACCTAACCATCATTCGTAGCTTTTTAAAGTAGGGTAGTTTTATACCTAAGAATTGGGCCATGCGTAGCACCGATCATATTGAGTTGTTTAATGAAGCAATACATCTGCGTCAATCATGGGCTGTACTAAAGCACTTTAGTCTGGTCGTTTTTCATTATACATAGCAAGAATGACGTTCATCAAGCAATGCGTAATACTTCCAATTCTCATTATTTGGTTTTGGAAACATCGATTTGGTCAACTGTAATGTAGATTTTAGCAAAATAACATGCCCCATGGGCCTGATACCATGCATAACATGGCATCCTGTTAAAAGTAAAACATCACTAGATTTGGTTTATATCAGAACATACATATCAACGGCAGTTTGCTAAACATCATAATAAAACAAACCTTACAATTAAGCTCACAGCTATAATATGAGCCAAGGGGAAATGCAAGAATCTTTTCAAACGTCAACTGAATGTTCATATACTTGCATTTGTGGCATTCTCCCATACAACAATGTCAACATTTTCAATGGCAGCCCACAGTAAAGGTGCTATATGATCTACAAACATCTCGCTTTGCTCATCACTATACATGGGGAAATGTAATTGATGTTTTGGTTTTAGTTTTTTTCATATACAATTTTGACACCAATTTTTTTCCAATACAGAATTTCATATATAAATTTTAATCATGGCGGTCATTTGTTAAATGTGTTCTCTTGGGAGTTTTATAAGGGGGCGAAGTTTGTACAGGGGTAAACAATAAAAGTGTTTAAATGGGTTTAAATATAAACCATCTGTTCGGTTGCTCATAAGGTTTTCTAAAAAGGTTTGTTGCCATATTTACGACCTATTGTTTTAGTACATAGGCTCAAGAAAGTTCAAGGTCATACTTTATAGATAAGTCCATTTTGTTGAAACTGGCTCTAAATCGTGCATTGGGTCATACTACATAAGAAAATATATAGATTCTGTGTTTCACCTTTCAAAGTAAACTTTTTACAGAGATGACTATGTTATATGCCCTCTATTTTTCTGATTAACCTTTTAAAAAGTATTATTTTCTCAATGTTAATTGAGAAAAGATTGCTCACAGGAAGCACTTGTTTCTATAAAAAGAGAAAGGGGAATACCACTATTTGTTTGGCTAATCTTGCCCACCTTTTAGATTGCACAATAGGGAAGTGTGGAATTCCCCAAGATGTAACTTAGTAACTTAGTCAGCTTTTTTTATGCTTTAAAAGAACAAACATTGCAGATCTGGAATTCCCCCATAGAGTTTATATATAGGAAGTCGATGTATTCGGGTGAATGGAATTCCGATTGGTCCAGCTAGTGTAAGGTTATTTTATCTGAAATGATTGTAATTATTATTGTTAGAAAGGTGAAGTCTATCGTGAGTAGTTTAAATACTATCACTGGAATGAGCTCTCTGCACATCCACTACTACAAGTTAGCTAGATGCTACTAGTTTTAACTCTGCATTAAGGAGCAGACATCAGTAACCTAGTGCCAGGATCTATAATTCCCATGTGAGCAGAGTTGCTGTAATTAGCTACTGTCCTCTTTGAAGCCGAAAGGCTGGGAATCAAAATAGATTCCAAATTGTGGACAGATAGACAAATCGTGGTGAATTATCTTGGACTGATATGCTGTGGATTTAATTATCGTCGAGGGACTTAATTTCACCTGGTCGGTCTTGACTTCTGGACCAGATTACCTTCAGGACTGAGAAAGATTCCCTTGGAATTATTGCCTGTGTTTTGTATGAACTTGTAAGTCTTGTGCGCTGTCATTTTGAGTCTTCGCTGTGAGACATACATCGTTGAACTGCAACGCTTCTTGTGACATTATGTGGACATGTCTTTAGACAATAATTATGAGTTAATGTAATTGTGGTAATTGTGTGATTTTGATATATGTACTTTTGTTTTGGCCATACAAATTCTTGCACCAATCAAGTAAGATCATTAAAACTGTTTATTATACAAAATCTAGCTCATTTGTGCACAAGGCTCACTTCTTTGTGTTTGAAAAGGTCTTTCTGACCTTAGGCATCCACGAGACGTCATAACACAGTTCCTCCCATAGACTCCTGTGGGCCCATGGCCATACTTTTGCCCTCTTAATTATCATAAAAACTCACGCGACCTGTATATCTGTCGTACAGTAAGACACACACTTTGCTACCAGTTTTTAACAAACGAATGATCTGCATTTTACCCCCGTGTGACCTTGACACGTTTTTGCCTTGTAACTCTTATACTATAACCTTCAGATAGGGCAAACTATTACCTTTCTGTAATCCTTGAGAGGTACTGAACATAATGGCATACTTTAACCCACAGTTTGCGCCGTTGGATATTTTGACCCCTGTATAAACCCTTGCCTCTTAAATACATCCAAGAACACATTTAAAAAATGACCCCCATTGATTTTTGAATCCTCGATAAAATTTTGATTTAGAAAAACCCTTGTGCAAAGATTGTATATGATTTTTTCACAAAAATACCGTTCCACATGTACTATACATTAACATACGTGATATATATACCTTTCCTAGTACCAATCAAGTAGACTTCCTATATAGTACCTTTAAGCTTTCTTACAAGGTCTCTGTTTTAGCCTAATTATATCATCACTCATCATCATCATCATCATTCGACTTCCATGTGAGATCCGTGACACATTCAAGTAAAGCCCATGTTCTGCATAGATAACGATGTAGGTTAAGTGACAGGTGGAATTTTTTAAGGATAGTAGACTTGGGTCTTATGTAGGTGTACCTTTAAGCTTTTCTACCAGTCTCTCTTAGCTATGATGATATCATCATCATCCTCAGCACATCATCATCATCATCATCATCATCATATCATCAATTCGACTCCATGAATTCGTGACACTTTCAAAGTAAAGCCGGTGTTTCTGCATAGCATAGCAGATTAGAGTTACGGTCTGCTACTTCTAAAACGTGGACCAAGAATCTCACATCGAAGGTCTGATATCTCTTTTTCTTTGGCTCGAAAGCATGACCAGGTAGTTGCTTTCCTCGTGCACAATTGTAGATAAGAGGTATATCACCATAGATCCCATTTTATGTTAAACTCACAGATAACCGGTATAAGTCCATGTGTTCTGCACCGTTCAAGTAAGATGCTTTCACACAGGCCGTGAAAAAGGCAATCTTAGTTGCTCTGGTGACATCGACTCCATATGAATCTAAGCCTTACTCCATTTTGTTTGTTGTTTGTTGATTTTTTGTTTGTTTCTGTGTTTGTTTGTTTGTTTATCGAAATAAATAAGAATTTTTAAAACATTAAGGCAGCTGAAGCATCGGGCGATTCAACGCGAGGTCCCATAAGAGATACAATTTGAAATATTGAAATTTTATTAATTTGTAAAAAAAAAAAAAAAAAAACAAGTAAATTTTGCACGTTGCCCGACCCCCCCCCAAATGTTCTTTTCTTTCGTTCTAACGCGGAATTAAATTTCTCATTTAAAGTGGCACGGTATTACAGACAAGATTGCAAATTAAGTTCGTTCCAAAGATTTCAAAGCACTGTGTCTAAATTTGACACTCAATTGAAACGTAAGAACCGCCTCTGTCACTCTGATTAATCTGATAGAGCATTTCGTCATTTTTTGTCTAACTCCTCCTATTCCAGGGCGACTGGAACTACTCTTTGTGTTCTTTATCTGGAAATTGAAATCTCGGCTGTTTCAAAAAAGTACCAAAAATACTACATATAAAGGTAGGTTTATGGTATTACTAGTGTCATGCCGCTTGCCGCTCAGCGGACAGCCGCTTGTGCACGCCGTTCGGATTGATCTTTATATGAAGCGCACTATCGCTTGAACTACGTCATCGAGCGACGCCGCTCAAAAGTTGAACTCAAGTCAACTCAATGCGATTTGTCGCTTTGGTAAAGCGGCAGCCCGAGCTGCAGGGAAATCGATTTATCGGCTTGACGCTTTGCCGCTTGGGTCAACCGCTAGCGATTCTGACATGATTTGCGTAGTGACGTAATTTCATCATCAGAGCGGCAAGCGGTAGCGGCATAACACATGTTAATCCTTAAAATAGCTGTACTTGACAAAAGCCTTTTTCATTTGTTGTATCATGCAAAAAGGTGTGGAAAAAAAGGGGTTTGTTTTGGGTGTTCAAGTGTCTGCATTTGTTTATTTTGGTTATTTTACGCATTATGGTAAACACCTTCTTTCTAAGTTTGGGGAATTTGTGTCGTTTGGCAACTATCATACGTTGTCTAGATTCCTACTAGAACCACAAGTATTCGTAGATTGAGTAGGGTCAACATTTTGGTACTACACGCGCTCGCCCTAATGTCCCTAGAGGAAAATCTGACGATCACCGCAAAAAGATAGGTATCGTGTTTTTCTTTTAGGGCATTCCCCTTTACAACAAGGCAGGGATTCCCTTCCGTGATTTTTTCAAAGTGAATTTAAATGGTTAAGGATGTAAGTTAGGGATGTTAGTGCTATAATTTCGCTTTATTTATTGAAGTTATACAGTTGCTAGCTACGTTTTCTTCTGAGCCTTTGTTTCCTCCAGTTTGGTGCACGGAATAATGATTTACTAGTGTTATTTTTCCGTGACTTTAACTACAGACATAAGTAGCACCCGAGAGATTTCCGGGATTTTATATGGGCTGCTGGGGCATTCAAAAAAAGTGTATAGACATTCCATAAGACCATTTTGCATTTATCGGAATGCAAGAGAGGAGGGGACTTATAATTGATGGTACATTAAACGAGAATTCGTTTTCAGGGCATTTCTTGCATTGTATCACTATTACAAGCTCTCTGAAAAAGCAGTATAATGATAGTGTGAAAACGGGGCAATGGTGCTTGTTAGAATTTTCATTTATGTGCATTTATAGACTATATGATTGTTTCTTCCATTTGAATCAGTTTTTCGCTAACTTTATCTGGTCAAGCGAGTCCTGGTTCTAAGTCTTCTCCCCTCTCCTCGCTTGCCCCCCCCCCTTTCTGTTTCTTTTAGTGACATCGTCGACATGCCTTTTGTTCGATATTTAAAATTTATGTCTATGGTGTTCTCAACTTGATATGAGAGCCTGACACTTACCCATACACCCCATCAGTACCGCAGTAACAAACTTGTGGTTTTGATGGTAAAGCCAAAATGCCAATTGTTTTGTAGTTATCATCCCAATATATAAGACCATTTTCCCACTGAATTGAGCGTTTTTTAACATTCTACCCCTGTAAACTAACTTAACCTTGACCTCAATAACGGTTTTCCAGCTTATAACTCCATAAGGGTAAGTCAGAGACGCACAATGATTCAATTGTTTAATCCTAGTATCCTCAAAGAACATTTGGTATGCAATTCAACACCATTGGACCACTTTGAATTTTGACCCTGGATAACTCTTTTGCGACCCCCTATCGCTTAAGCTACCCCTAAAGAATGGCCATCATAAATTTTCGTGTATTTCATAGTATTAGTTGGGCCCTGGTATAATCCGTCTTTTTCCCCCTCCCCCAGGTAATACCAATAAGGCTACTTAGATGTCTGGCTCATCCCTAATGTATAGAGATCAGTTGTTCGAAACCCACTCATGCGCGGTCAGCAATCTACGTACTTTTCATGTAACCGATTAGCACTGTCTTTGTATTATGAATAGTTTCCTAATTTTATTTAAAAACTTTATTTCTCATGAAACCCAGGCTCATTTTATTAAAAATTATCACAAATGGATGCCAATTTTGATAAATTTATATATTTAAAGAACCGTTAAAAGTAAAGAAGCTGTGTTTTGTATTTAAAGTTAAAAGTAAACGCGATAGTCTTTCATAAGGCGAGCTTGACTAACCACCGATCATCTTCAATTGGTTGAAAGACTAAACGGCTTTGTGGGCAAAACGATAGGTAAATAATAAACGGCTTCGTTAAATCGTCTACTGGCGTCGAAAGTTAGCATGAACAATGGTGTTTTCTTCACAAGTAATACTCCCAATTACCATGAAAACCATCCGGTCCGCATATTTAGGGATATTTCATTATATATGTGCCGATAGGGATTTATACCAATAAATGCCCTTTGAATGCAAGAAAATGATTAACTCAACAATTTTCCTCGTATAACGAGACACCGAATATTTATTTGTTTATCAATAACACCTGATAAGTTTTTGATGACTTCGTCAATATGTCCCTACATGGGGAGGGACACCATAGTCATTTTGTTACAGTAGTTTCTTACCTATTTCTTCTAAACCTTCAAAAAAGGGGAACTAGTAAGCCGTTTTAAGGGACACTGAAATTTTAAAGGTCCCAGGAAATGGAGATTGATAACCTACTCCAATCTTTACGGGGCATTCCGATTCCAATAAACATGGCCAGAAAAAAAGAATACACTACCAGTTACATCATTATGAAACTATTGAGATGATCACACCAGTCACCTGGAATTTTACTATTACTCTCTGAAAATCAATAGTTTCAATAATATTCCTCACCAAACCCAAATATGAATGCTTATAGTCCTCCCCCTTGTAGACTTGACACAAACCACATCAATTATATTTGCTTTTCCTGGGAACCTTTAAAAATGAACCCTTTTTAGCATTCACTCATGCCTAGAAACCATCATTTGTGATCATTTTTGACGTCTTACTCTCCTATTTCTATAGATTAAAATGGAGGACACAATAATCTAAATTCTGATTAAAATTTATAATTATTAGATTTATATTTCATGTATTTTTGATTTAAATTTTTATTCTAAACTTGGATTTGTCCCTGATAGCAATCCAATTAGATTATTTTTAATCTAAGAATTATAGAGTCCTCACAATCCAATATATTAGCACTGGTACAATCACACTTTTTTGCCACAAAACTTAATAATTGTATCAGTATTTATTTTCATCAAAATATGGCACCTCTCTTGTCATAGAAATTACTTTTAGCAGAGGAAATCAACAGGGAAAACTCTATTTAAAGAGATATGAGGAGAATTTCCCAGAAAGAAGCGCCCCCCCCCCCCAATTTTTTTCGAACCCTGGTTTTTTTTTGCCGATTTGGAATGCTTTCCAATGTTATTAGACACACCTGAAGTGAATAAGACGAATACGCCTCTTTATGTATAAATGATGATTTAGTACTTTCTGTCGTGCACGACGAAACTCACAAGCACGGTGTTCTATGGGGAAAATAACGATAGTCAGTCCAAGTTCAAAATAAGGTTTGCGGTTTCTTTCGTGCTGTTTGTCCAATAAACCTTCGAAACGTTCTCATTAGTGTTCATCCATCCCGTGCAATTTGGGAGAGAAGTTTGTATCCTAAAAAAAATCTCCTCCTGTCACTTTAAGATTAAAGTTGATCATGAGGCTTACAATAAGTTAGTGAAGTATGAATCATGAAAGTTGTATTTTGGGCAGTGAGAACAGAATTTATGGAAATATCCATTTGAGAAAATCTCAAAAATCACCATTCATTGGGACCGGGCTATTGTTACTACATTGTTTTACCTGATCACGTAGTTTTGATCATGAAAGCCGTAAG